>JACM01009423.1:0-28151 GCA_000787095.1 Periophthalmodon schlosseri | reverse complement strand
AATAAATAAATAAATAAATAAAAATTTTAATTAAATGTAATTAAATTAAATTAAACAAAATAAAATAAATAAATAAATGTAGCTCTTTTCATTGACTATACAAATGTGGCTGGCTGTATATCCTTTCTTGTTTCTTTCAACTTGATTTAAGAATTAAATTAAAAAAAATTAACCTACATTACAGTAACAATTGCACATTTTCAAGTTAGGTCTTCTAAAAATTGGCCAACAAATCCAGCTATAATAATTTTACATATTGCTTATTTTTTACATAATCTAAAGAAATTGATTTATTGTAAACGGTTACTTCTAATTCTAGTTCATCTTTACTAACATATTCTCAGGAAACACTTTGTAATTACACTTTGTAACACTATTGTAATTATCATTTTGATCTTGTACTTTTTCCATTCATTTTCATGTTTCTCTCATGCAGTCGTCTTATGTCCCACCGTGCCCCTGCCTCTGAACTCACCACAGTTTTAGTTGTCCTCAGATGTGCCTGTGCGTAAAAAGCGCAAATGTCAGCTGCAGCGGCGCGTCTTCTCCTCCTGCCCTTCACCTTCCCCGCTGGACTTCCTCTTCGCTCACACATGCCTTGTCTCATCGTGTCACGACCACACCGTGTGCACCACGTCTTAATGCCGCTTTATTAGGGTCTTGTGCGTTTTGTTTTTATAATTTTATCCGTGAAAAGGCCGCGCAGATGGAGTGTCGAGTGCTGTCCATTCAGAGTCATGTTGTCAGGGGATACGTAGGGAACAAGTCGGCGACATTCCCTTTGCAGGTAAAATAAATCCAAAATGCATGTTACGTTTACATATTTAACAGATATGATTAAGATCGTATAACTATTTCGTATAACTATTTGTGTGCGTTTTGGTCAAAATGTAGCGGAAATCCTCCACGAGGCAAGCTGTGGTAAAAGTCTTGAAGTCAGCCTAGTACATGTAATAGGTTACATCACATATTATTTACGCCCCCTGCATAACGATTCATCATCATTCACAATTGATTATGGTCAGTGAGCGTATAATAAACTCATAAAGGAAGATGATTTTTCTCCTGGACGAGATGATAAGTAATGTTAATCTTAGGTCTCATTAATTTTCAACTTTGTAGAAGTTGTCTAGTATAGGCTGAGCATTGAGACGTTTTAACTTTCAGATGTTTTTGTCATGACATAGACGTAAAAGCAAGTTTCAATCAAAGCTGTCAAAATTACAAGAGACTAATCTCGATGCAAATGCTGTGTTCTGTGTCAAAATAACAGGCTGTCTTTCTTAACACAACACCTTCCTCCAAAAATCACGAGTGAGCAAGTCATTCACTAATCCAAAATTTCATAATCTCATAATTTGTCACATTTAGTAGACTAACATTAGCTATTATGTAAACATCATGGTTTGGTAATGGTCTTCTCATTAACATGATCATCGAAATATATATTTTTTTTTTTACTTTGTTGCAGGTTTTGGGCTTTGAAGTGGACTCCATAAACTCAGTGCAGTTCTCTAACCACACAGGTCAGTCTGAAGATGATTTCACAAGGACTTTTTACAGTTAGTTAAAGATTAATAATACCACCAGTCATATCCAGGCATTTTTTGTCATTGTCTTTTACTCTGGTGCCAGACTTTGTAAGATTTTATTGCTTTGTCTTTATACCTACTTATGTCACACTTTGCCATATTTGTCTTTTAATTCATTAAGATTGTACTTTTGAAAGCTGAAGTACTTTGCTATGTTGGTACTTGGAAAGGTAGACAATATGACACATTTCTTTAGGAAAAAAAAAAAAAGACTGTCTAATAAAATTATCGAAATGGTCTGCAGCAAGTATCCACTTCACTTGCTGGAATTACTCAGTTCTGAATGATCCCTATGTTGTAAGTTATAGCAGTTAAAGCTCATGGAAGAAACATTGATATATTTGATTTGCAACATGAGCTGTTGGAGCAGAACAAACAGCTCCTCATTGTTCTTGGCCACAGATGCAGGACCATTCAGTGTCCATAAGCATACAGTGAGACAATGGAGCTCCCTATCCACTGGTGGGATTTAAGACAGGTGACTTAGGCGTGTCAGTTAAACATCCTTGGTGGAGCTGGTTTGCAAATATTCACCAACAGTTTTTTCATGATATAAAATGGCTCAATAATGCAATGTGCAAGGCAATAAATATCCAGTCAAACATGATCATAAGCCAATTTCAAGCCCGGATATGCTTTGCCAAAGGGTTCCAGCAGGCAGGGCATCTGGCAGAAAATCTATTCCATATTATGTTAATGAGGAAACATGGAAAACGCCTAGCAACGAGCCACAAGACATTTAGATGAATAACTGTTCTCAGTCATACTATTTTAACGCCACATCTAATTATGCAAAATATTATTAACACATATTATTGAGCAACACGATACTGTGTAGTATCAATGAGCTCTTGAGTAACAGTACAATTATTGCCAAACTAAAGGATTACTTTGTTACTATTTAGTTACTAGGGCATAGATGAGCTCTTGCTGCTATGGACCTGGTATGGGTTTACACATGTTTATAGATGGGCTAAAAGAAGGTGCCACACATTTATTTAATCAATAAATACATGTACCAGATTGAATTTGGGTTTTTATAATGTAAAGTATTAGTACTGACAGTACTGGGAGAGGGGAAATCATTTATTGATTATTAAAATTATTGAAATAATAAGTAGGGGTTCATCGATCCAATACAAGTATTGGATATCAGCACGATGCTGAAAAATGTGATGGATGGGATATCGGCTTCCAAATATCGCTTCAGCCCTTATCGTGGTTGGGCCAAGAAATTGATGTAATAAGACTATTTACTGGTCGTAGTCGGCCGAGAAAGTCTCATAATGTTTGAATTTGTATTTATACAAAGTCATTCTGTAATCACTTGAGAGGTAAATAACAGCTACATAACACATTTGGATCAGTTTTGTCTTATTTTATTTTAGTTTAAAGGAAATAAATGCTGGTTTCAGTCTCTGCACTGATGTCGGTTGATACTTAACGCTATAACATCAAAGTTGGTATCGGAACTGAAAAAGCTGGATCGGTGCATCCCTAATAAAGAGCCATAATTGTCATGCCTTGTCTAATAGATTACAATGTGGAGAACTTCAAAATCACAATCAAATTCTAGATTTGTGATCATCGTCAAAAATTTCATGGTTATATTGTTGTGATGTATTTAAGGAGGATTATTGATTTATCTACTAATCTGGATATGTCGGTCTACAGAACCAACAATAACCAGCCGTACAAACTTCACATGCAGACATGCTTAACACAGTATAATGTCCAAGTGTATGTAAGGCGTAATCAATTTACAGTTAACATTAAAAAAAGACAACTTTGAATGGTGTGCAAAGATACAATCACATGAGAAGGCATATGACCAAATAACAGTATAAGCAAGATGCATTCGTACATAAAACACAGTCACAAGGCTTGAACATCATTTTAATCATCACTATTAGACAAACAGATGCCTATACCATTTTAGGTACAATCAGTTTAACCATTTAAGACTTGAAAAACAAATAAATAAAAATAAACACAAATCTTCACTTGACACTCACAAAACGAAAATATACCCCCATCTTTAACCTTAAATGCGTAGCAAAAGAATCCTGTCAATTCTGTTACCTTCAAAATGAAAGCCCCACAGCATAACATTTCAGGTGTTAAAAACCTGAAACACATTTATCCTTGTTGTGAAGGGCCTTGTCTCTCCATAGACCCGTCTTGTCACTACAAGATTACAACATTAAAAACTCAAACTATAATGAAGAAAATTCCTTTATTTCAGTCTAGTACTATCTCAGTAACTGGCATGTATAGTTTAACGATACCTAGCTAGCCCCATGGTTTGAAAATAACCTTTTTGTACCATTCTGATTGCCATTTAATTGCAAACCTAAACTAAAAGAAAATTAAGCTTCCATCTGTGTATGAATAGATATAATAACCGTATGAATCTTATCTAAAATTTGATGTAATAATACATTTTACATCATTTTACAGTGCTCTCATGTAACTGTAGACCCAGGCCCAATACAAAAATGCTTTTAAAATCATCCATGCTCAGATACTTTCCTCTTCCTTACCTTTTAACATTACCCCCATCAAAACGTAGAAAAAACCCAAACGTCTTGAGTTGACAGTCATTTGCTGTAGGCACCTGCAGAGATGATAGGATTATCATCAGCTTCATGGGTCACAGTATGTAAAGAATGTGCTCTCTCCACATGGGGCCACAGACAAGCCCCTCTCCAACCACTTGAACCAGTACAAACATGGATTTCTATGAACACGATTTCTGCTTAATGTTGACCATTTGGCTTTTACTAAATGGGTTTGATTGTCTGTCTAAATTTACTCATGCGGGTATGTGTCAGGGCATTTAAAAATATTTTGCACCTCATATTTAAAAACTCACTTGATACAGTCCAATCTGTAGCAGGACTTTGTTACTTGTTACTTTGGGAGGGGTACTGACTTGGGGTGAACCCAGAGCCTCATGGGATGGCTGTTTTAATATGGCTATTCTCTATTTGCTCGCAGTGAGGAGCATTCGGGGTTATTCTAGTTTATTAAGGCTGAAAGAGGGACAAAGGCGGGGGAAGCTGGCAACCAGGATACAGGCATCCCATTCAGAGTGCAAGGAGGCCCCATTTGGCTCTGCTCGATGTGGAAGACTAGCACAGAGTCTATGGGGAATATATCAGTAGGGCAAACACTATTTCTACTTCTAGGATTGGTCCAAACAAGTAAACTAACTGTTTGGTATTTTTGAGATACGAAATGCATGTTTTTATTCATGATGACATGTGCAATCAAACCAGCTGCACGTGTTATACATGTGCACTGCAGCCAGTGGTCAGCAGCCCTGTGGGGGGCAAAGTTTTTCAGTGAAAAACATGAGCCGCATGCTGAAATACAGAAAGATACTGCTCACTTTAGTCCAATTCAAGGCTGATTTTAAGAATGTTTTTAAACATGTTATTGCCTTAGCCAAACTTTATAATTAAAATCCCCGAGTTGTACAATGGGGAAATTGCTATGCAAATTATGCTAATTGTCTACTAATGCTTAATGAGTTCACAACTATTTAAATCATTTAATGAAACAAATAGACTTGCATTGTTCTGCATCAGCTCTTGGCCACTAAGGTAAAAGCATGTATTTGGTTAGAAGTAAATTATACATTACATTTGTATGTCACGTTAATCATGGGGTAAATTACAGTGAGTTTAACAGAGTAGCTTACCCCTTTGTTTTACAACTTTTAGGTTTAAATGTCATTTCTTTTTTGTAGGTTATGGCCACTGGAAGGGTCAAGTCCTAACTGCAGAGGAGTTGAATGTTCTTTATGAAGGAATCAAGCTCAATAATGTCAACCACTATGACTACATCCTCACAGGTGAGTCTGTCACGTGACATACCACACAGGAGATACACCACTGTAGAAAATATACAGAAAAATAACAATGAAATCCATGTCATGTTCAAACAAATCCAGTATTTAGTATGCAGTGTCTGTACCCAACAACCTGACACAGTGAACTTTGATCTGTTTCCAAGATGGCATCAAATTGACATTAAGTTAGTAATAATGGTAAAAGGCAATTTCAGCATGTATTGTTTGTTTATGGTGGTGGCAGTGGTCCTGTTGTTAGAGTAGGGCTGGACTATATGGTGTATCAGAATTTTATCGTGATTTCTAAACATGTAATAACATGCTAATTTGTTGTTTTTTGGGCATAGAACCAACAGAGTGTACCCACAAACCCAAAAGTTGACTACATCAGGGCAGCTGTGACTAGTAATGTAAATGAATAATGCATATTGTTATTTGATATTAAGGGATATTTTTTCATTGTTGTCAGTCAAATATTACTTTTACTATTTACTATTTACAAATACTTCCATGTGTAGCTAGGCACTTGCTCAAACCTGCTTAAAACTTTGCTAAGTGTTATTTTTTTTGTCCCTTGAAGAATTAAGAAGCTACGTTAACATTATGAGTAACATCTTAACTCCCTTGTAAAAAGCGTCATCTCTGCAGGAGACTCCAGCCCGTTGCGTCAAAACACAAACCCATTCTAACAACACCAAAGCCATAATGATGTCAAATACAGGCAATATACAAAAGTGCTATTGTCTGGTAATTGGATTATTGGATGAAGTAAGAACCAGATGTCACTAATTTCCATTGCTTTTCCTGTCTGCCTCAGGGTACAGCCGAGACACGTCCTTCCTGGAGACAGTGGTGGATATTATAAAGGAGCTCAAGAGGACCAATCCCAAACTGGTGTATGGTGAGGGCTATCCTATTAAAATAAAGTAGTGTGTTCAAATCTCATGGTATGGTACTAACATGGTATTAACTTCATGATAAGATATTTATTGTAATAATATGGCAAGGCTCATGTTTTTGTAGAAATATAGAAATTGTATAATGCATCTAGGCCCATTAGTTTACAGTGCAATTTATTGTACAAGCCCTCAAGAGATTTTTCATTTTGCAGTTTCACAATGTCAGTATTGTTACAGCCCTACAACATGAATATTTTTTTTTTGTGTGTGTTCCTAGTTTGTGATCCTGTTATGGGGGATCAAGGTGCTATGGTATGCAAACTGCCTTTTTGAGTTTAAAAGTGACATTTTTGTTGCATATTAATAATGTGTTTTATGATGATGATGTGTTTTTTTTCCAGTATGTTCCAGAGAATCTACTGCCAGTGTATAGAGACAAAGTTGTGCCTTTGGCTGATATCCTCACGCCCAATCAGTTTGAAGCAGAGTAAGTGTAACATTGGAGGCTTTTGAACAGGGTAGATTAAAGACACATGTTTCCATTGTTGAATAATTGGTTATTTTGTTTCTATTCTGTAATGACTCCTCATTACAATAGTAAAGGATGGACTATGTGACAAATGTTATTTGAACCTACTCATTTCAATTGACGGCTGCAATTTTTGCATTAACTCCACTTCTTAACTTCATTGTCTTTATCAGGCTAAAAATATATCAGACATGGTGATTGTGCGATCAGGAACAAAAACCTAAAAAAACCTAAAAAAAAATCCAACAATTCCGTTCCAATTACATCTAATTAAGTTGATACCACATACGGTACTCATGAATGTCTTTACACACCGTTTCAGGATTTTAACTGGAAGGAAAATTTACTCAGTAGAAGATGCAATAGAGGTGAGTTTATACATGCTCTTTCATTTTCTTTAGCATCTTAAGTTTTGTTTTTTTTATAATTGTCTGTGTGTTCAGGTGATGGACTTGCTTCATAAAATGGGCCCAGAGACTGTGGTCCTGACCAGTACAGATCTGCCGTCCACACAAGGGGACCAGTTTTTAGTGGCTCTGGGAAGTCAAAAAACAGGTGAATATGTCTTATTCAAGTACTTCACGCTGGCCTTTTGTGGCATTTTACATCTTAAACATCTTATGTATGGTAAAAATGCTTTGCTCCATATAACCTGGAGGTTATGTGGGTCAAGGGATGCAGAGGATGCATAGCTTGATGCAATGTAAATGAGAAATGTTCTTTATATGAACAATTAAAATATATGCAGGGGTTTCAACCCTTTTTTTCTCTCTTCTCAGTTAAACCAGATGGGACCAATACCACTGAGAAAATCTGCATTGACATCCCCAAAGTGGATGCTGTGTTTGTGGGCACTGGGGACTTGTTTGCTGCTATGTTGCTCGCATGGACTCACCACCATCCAAAGGATCTGAAAGTCTGTATCACTGAAATTGGATACAACTATTACACAACCAAATAACTACTTTAATTTACATTTGTGACTTCAACAGTCTGCCTGTGAGAAAACCGCCTCTGTCATGCATCATGTCATCAAGAGAACGATTAAGTACGCCAATGGTATGTTACTTTTTAATCTGCTATTGTCATTTTGGTCATGCATTTAAACATACATATATTTTAGACCTTTTAAGCACTTAAAGTTAGTGATGGGCAATACCAGTATTTTTAAGTAATATTATGGCAAGTTTTGCTATATCAATCTGATACTGATAACAATGTAGTATTAAAATGTACTGAAATTTGTCAATTATAAAGAATTTTATCTTGGCAAATAGGGTCTCATCATTATCTTCGCCCGACTCTAGCTCGAACTGATCTAAAAATTCAGTATGTGAGAAACTACAATATGAACAGTTTATTTCAAAAGTTGAATTTGACGTTTTTAAGAAATTTGAAATATCAGTCATCAATACTCAAATCCTCAGTCAATATTGATTTTGCAGTATTGATCCACCCATCACTTGTTAAAATGGCCTGCCCATTTGTTTTATTTTCTCAAGCCTTTGTACCTGGTTTTAGTTCAGTTCATCATCATCATCATGTATCAGTTTTCGCAGAGTAATAATGCTATATTTCTCTCTGGCTCCTTTTTAGAGATGGCTGGCCCGGGGAAAAAGCCAAATGCCGCACAACTGGAATTGAGGATGGTGCAAAGCAAAGCCGACATTGAAAACCCTGCTGTTGTTTTAGGAGCTCGAGTTATACAGAAGAAAAGTCAGTGAAGGTTTGGTGTTTTAGTGCGACACTTGTAGGATTTTCTCATCAAAGACTGTCTAGTGACTTTGCCTTACCGACTTCAAAACAGGTGCCACTATGTTTCAATATAGTGGTTAGTAATAATTTAATTACATAGTCCACTAATCCAGTCACTGTCATTCTATGGATTAGTATTGATCCATATTGTGACAGTACACCCACCCAACTTTAAACTTGTATTTTGTATTGCATATGTACAACATAGTCAAAACAAATTACAGAGAAATTATTTAACTGGGTACCACAAAAAAATATATATATATTGTTGCATCTATTTTCATCAAAGACTCAAGGTTTATAAGCACATTCCAACAAAGATTATGTTAAGTATTAAAAATGACAAATGCAGATCAGGTTAGATTGTCGTCACAAAGTGAATTTGCATATTCGTTTACACAAGATGCCCTTTCGTCTACAATCCTGTTTATTTAGGCCAGTGGCTGACACAAATATGGCTTGGTCCCCCTTTCCTTTGATCATCTAATCACAAAATGTGCTTACAAATACTAGACATAATTATGAGCTAAACTAGATGCCATTAAACTTATTTTTTATGCACAAATATAAATCAAATAATAGGCCAGGTAGTTTGATATGTTTATTACATTTATTCTTATAACGAATTATTAATAAGTCTAATTTATTAATAATTGTTTACTTTTACTAGTTTATTAAATCCTTTTTTTACATATACAGTATTGAATGAAGTAGTGAGATACTGTATACCATGATAGATCTATGTCTTAACATCTCAAATTGAGGTACTTGCACAATGACATTTAATATAAGGTTTACTATTATTTTTTTCATATCTCATTGAAAGAGTTGGTATGAGAGGATATGTAGAAGCCTTAACGGTTAGAAACTGGATGTCTGTGAATCAATAGTAATGTAATGTTAGAAAGTGAAGTGCCAACCCTTGACCTCCTGCTCTAATCTAGAGCACCTTAATGAAAATATCGATGAATAAATAATGTTTTAGTCAAATTGTGTCATGTTTGAGTGTTTTTTTTGTCATTGTTATTGCTGTTTATCTCACTTCACTGGTGCCAAGGATGGAAGAAGTAATCTTCAATTGTATAAAATAATGTCCATAGACATTACTTTGAATTTCTTTACTTTGAAATTGGCATCAGTGAGTTATTACTAAAACAGATTCATTCCAAAATATTTTCATTTTTGTTATAGCTTTCCAAATTTCAATAATAAATGAAATAAGTCCAAAACAAAATTATGAACATACAACAATATAGTAGTAATACTAAATAAATCGTTTATTGAATTAAATATTTTTACCTACTGCTTGTTGCAACAAACGGAAAACCTTTTGTCAAGAGAAAAAAATACAGCCTATTTCACACTAAAGATAGACTTGCATATTTTGTATTGATTGAGCAGGTGACAGATTGTTTGGCCAACACTAATCCACGGCATGTAGCTACAGCCAGCATTAACCCAAATAACTACACTCACCGATGCAACCAAGAACTCACTGTAACCAAAGCCTATTAAATATTAGTTGTGATCATACCAGACAACAAACAATGAAGTCAAGATTACAACAGGTGCCGTAGCTTCTAAATATTTTGGCTGTTTATTTTAGTCATTACAGTTCAGACACGGTGAACTAAGCATCCAATTAACCTGTATGTATGTATACAAATCCACCACCAGGGGGCTAACACACTCTAAACATGGTGAAGTGGACTACTAGGGGAGAGGTCACACTGCTCTCAACAACTGAACTGAACTTTGTATTATGAGAATAATACAAAACCGTTTCTATTGGTTACGTTCACATTGACAGGACACAATTCAAGCCTACTTTTTACAGTGTGGCTTCTTAGCACCATAGCTTCCTGAAAAAGTAGACAAAAAATCTATAAAGTTATTTAAAAATATCAAATTATGTGATTATTTAAAAAAATGATGTCCTCTTCCATGCAGTCTGTAGGTCTATTTCTAGTAAATTGTAGGCATTTTATTGCTAGCACTTTAATGGGATTACATTGTAAACATTTAAAAGTAATATTGTGCATAAAGGGCTGCTTTAACATTACAGTGTTAAAACAATAAGCAACATTTATAGTACACAAATTATATTACATTAAATAATTCAAATGAAAATTGTGTGTGCCACCATAGTCTCCCTGGAATATCAGTTTTATCTATTTTTCCATCAGTTTTATTTTATATCATCATGAGGGGGGCGGACCGGATGTAGGCATGCCACCTTCAGATGGGTTTGGGGAAATATGGGGCTTTAACCAGAAACAATAGCGCTCCTGCAAATCGCATTATCTCCCAAGTCATTTTGCGGGGAGACCAGAGGGCTGATCATCCATTTTATCTGTGCAACTTTGAGACGAGAGATAACGGGGCAACGCGAAAAACCCACGGCGTGTTTGGTGCGTCTGGTAAACTTATCAGGTAAGGAGTCCCGTTGCGGAGAGCTAATGCTACCCCGGCTACTTAGCATCATTAGCATAGCATAGCGTTAGCAGGCGGCACAGGTCAATTCATTAATTTCCATTTAGCTGCCTAACGTGACAAACTTTACTTCACAAATATCTAGCAGTCTTCTGTGTATTTGCTTCAATAATGTACCAGAATATGCCTGATCTGTAGACTTATGACAGTAGTTTTAGTGGGTTGCTAGTGTTTGTAGCTAGCGGTGTCTGCCCTTGTGCGTCTCTTGCAATGCGCACTAGTCAGCTACCAACTTATTGTCATTCTAGCAAACACTGACGCATCCTCTATTTTATGAGATTTGCTTCGACTCCGGCTTGTTGAGATTGCTGTGTTAACCTTTGTTTACTTGCAGACACGTGTCAAACCGATCAGTCGTAATAGCTGCGTTCTGAATAACAGTATTGCCTGCAGGTGGAGTATGGACTCACTATGTATGTTGGCATTTTGTGCAGACATTGTGGATCTATGCGGCTAGGAGCAGGCGTATTCTGGTGTAAGGTGGTCTGCGCAGTGTCTGGTCAGTGGCATGGTGGCACTGGGTTTATTTAAAACGTGCTTGTACTGTAGACAGCAGCGTGTGTCGTGTGAGAGGCAGCTGGCGTAACGGAGTCGTACCACCGCTCACCCAATCCAAAGGTTACTAGCGGTCATTATACTTTTGTAGCTTTTTGGCTTCCTTAAGACAGATATGTTCACTGCAAAAGTTGTAGACTTTTTTGTAATATAGATAGTATAGATAATTATACTTTTTTTTTTTTTTTTTTAAATTCCAATAATCTAAAAATTATATTGTAAGCCCACTATTTATAGACTACTTCTTGCTTACTCCTAGGCCTAGGTCTTTGCACATCTATGGGCAGTAATTTTACTCAGACCACTAGAAATTAGATAATGTAAACAATTTAAGGGTTTCAAATGTATAACACAATGCTTAACATGCCGGTAAACACATCATTATTGCAGTACAGTGTGTTTTGTAACATTCACTTGCGTAGTTAAATAATGTTGACACCATTGTTATGCCATTCTAATAGACTGAATAGTATGTGTGCAATGTCCTATCTTATCAGGGTTGTAAAACTGATTATATTCTAACCACTCGGGCACCTGAAGCTCATACTTGTGGTAAATTGGTTAAACATGGACTATTCGTTTGAAAGCACTTCCTTTTTGGGTCATGGCTAATTGTGGAACTATAGAGACAATGATATCATATGGACAAGTGAAGTTTGAGGGCACTGGTTGGGTTTTGTGAGATGGTCAAAGCGTAAATAATTGTCTTTCAATGTCTGTTGATGGTCTTAACAGTCACCTTTGACCTAGAATCCCATCAGTTCAGAGAATCTCCACTCAAAAAAAACATCCTCCCAAGGCATAGTGTGAGTAAAGTGATACAATAAAGGGCGATGAAATACTAATATATTGACCGGCATTTATCTTCTCTAATATAATTGACAGCCGGTATTTTACTGTAACAAGAAATATGCATTGAATTTCTCATCCATCAGCCCAATGTATAAACTATTTTTGCCATGTTGAACTGTGTTTTCCTCCCAAAATGTCTTTTTTGGCAGGTTATTTGGCATAGCTAAAATTATAGATACTTACCACTTGTTTGTTCTAAAACATATTGTCATGATCGTTATATTTAATGGACGTCCTTGTCATTGCTATTCAAAGGAACCTGACGCCAAGTTATTTTGGGCTTTCCATAATTGACAGCTTGAGTGGGTTTGTGATGACAATTTGGAAAGGAGTGTGGGGCCAATCTAAGATGGCAGCCCACAAAGGAAACGTAATAAAACCATTGACTGTATATTATGGACAATAATATTAGATTTAGGTCACTAATTACTTTACTTAAGAATATTCAACTTTTTTATTCTGTTTGGCAATTGCAAATAAATCTACTTCATTTAAGATGCTAGGATTGTAGCAGCAAACCAGGAAGTGAGAAGGGTGTAAGTTCATCCATCTTCTGTCCCAAATTCCATACATTTATTTCAAAACTGTGTCATAAACAAAATATATTTAATACATTTTTATAAATATTTATATAGAGTTACAGCACATTTTAAGATTTGAATTATTTTGACAGGAGGACAACCAACCTGTATTGCAATAGATTCTCTGTTTACTGATTTAACAACACAGTCATTTTATAGCTTTAATTTGTCTGGTCTTTTGGTGCAACAAACACAATTGTGTTAACCTGACCATTGTCGATAGCCCTTGTGTCTCCTTTGTTAACAGTAATGAATGGTGACATATCCAGGGTGCCCATAGCCTGCTAATCAGCCCTAATCTGATCTACTGGATTAGAGAGGGGGGATGCATCTAAGACTGGACTCCCATGTGTCTCTACCTCTTCCTGAGCTTTTGGGTTAACTTGTTTTTTCTGCAAACTTCCTCAGAATCACAGACACGCCTGTGGATATTTAAGTGTTAATTGTTTATATTTTATGCATTCAAATTACAATAAAAAATGGATGTTAGTTTATGCTGAATTGGCAGGTTCTGGCATCATCGTAATCTGTTCCATCGCTTTCCTGGGATTAGCGCCGCTATGAGGAAGGACGCTCTGTGAACAACGTCGCTGCTGTCCCATCTGTGGACTTTTTATTTTTTATTATATTATTATTTTAATATTCTGGTTTTGATTTGGTAACAAGCCAAAGGCCAAAATGTTGAACCAGAGCGCAGTAATGATCTTCACTGGCATTTGTGGAGCCCTGGTGGTGATGGCAATGGCCTACTACGTCTACTGGTAAGTTTGTTTTTGCATCAAGGGCATAGGGTTAAGCAGGCTAAAACTGAATGCAGAAATTGTTTTGTAGGTGTCATATTACTTTCTGGCACTATCCAAGTTGTTTCCCACCTAAACTCCTGGGTTGGAGTTGACTAGATTCTAAGGTAGAATCTAGTCAACTCAACCCACAAACAGGAATAAATGGAAGTTGTTACCCTCGTAAACTCCAACCCACAACAGGAATAAATGGAAGAAGTTTAAAAAATCATAACAAATTCTCCCATTTGTAAGGAACCCGGTAGTGGCAATCCAAATTTGGTTTATAGCAACAAACAACAAAATAAAGTTGTGCTTGGCTGCTGAATGGTCTAAGGTTTGGATTGTATTGCACATGCAGGCAACATGACTGATTGTGAGTTTGATTTAAGTTTTTGAAAATTAGTTGAATGTCTCTCCCCACTCTTCACCTGCTTTTACACTGTACTGCCCTGTTCTGCAAAGACTACTATTAATTTCAAAATAAGGGTGTGTCATGTGGCTGTTTTGGCCCAAAGTTATTTTTGGCAAATGTTATAAGATGATTCTAAGAAATAGAAGTAGTTTTGTAGGTGACGCGGCAGAAGCAGCTGTCCTGCTCTAAGCAGATTTAACCCGTCTTCCCTAATCTTCCTCCAGGCTGGTCATAGGGTCGGGCCTCAGTTCAACAGGGACATGGATATCTATTGGATTTGTGCTTGGACTACCTGAGAGTTTTCTGGTATAGAGGTTGGGAATGTCATAAAACAACCCTTTACCATGGAAATCCGCCATGTTTGAAGCAAGGATACAAAACATTGATAGAGACGCATTAGCCAAAACTATGTAAAAAATCAGTACTGGTGAATAAATTTATTACACTTCAATATCAGAATGCCAAGTATTTTTATTATCTTAAACTCTTCATTGGTTTAATATTAGGGTAACTGAAAATTCTGTACAGTTTGACAAGCCAATCCCAAGCTCCATTATATTACTTGACTAGTATTTATTTGGCTACTCTAAAGAAACAAACTGAATTCCTGATGCTTTGCACATTTATATTATTCTATGTAACAGATGAAGTTATTAAAAAGTCCCTACTACTTTTGAAATGAAATTATGTTCATCTTAGAAGTGGTATAACAAATTAATATAAAAAATGTATTCTGGTTTCAGTGGTGTATTCCTGATTCCTGAGGCAGTGCTGCAGAAAATTTCTTGGCAGTCCCAGCACAAACAAATGATAAAATATGTGTTCTAACTTGCAGCTTGTAATTGTCTTTTACTGAAAGTTTCAAGATTATGATATTTGTCAAACAATTTTAATAACATCGAGTACATATAAAGTATAAACCAAACACTGCATTTAACATCATTCATTCAGTTTCAATGTCTTGCAGTCATAGTTTTGTGATTTGTGCTTTTTATCCTCATAAATTGAGCGTTACTAATGTTTTCCTAATGATGAAGCAGAACAAAGTGGAAGCTGTTGTCAAAGCAATCATTTGGAGCTAAGATGAGTGTGAATTCATGGTTATTTTGAGTCTGACTCCAGGGTGAGCACAGAAACCACAGAGAAATGGGCACAAAGTTCAGCTGTGACAGCAAAAGTCAGCTGTTTGCTTTGGTCAAACAAAGGTGATTGTTCATTATCATCAAGTCAAGTAAAAACTATATTTACCAAAATGTATGAATTGTATCTCGTTGTAATTGTAGTATAAGCTTTATGCAGATGATGAAACTTGCTGAAATGTTGTATAATTAGTTTTGGTGGATTGTGTAAGTCAATTCTTGATTTCATAAATTTTTTACTTATTTACTGTTTAGACCTGGGCTTATTGCTTATTCCTTTTAGTTTTTACTATTGCATTTTTGTGATTGCATTTTTTATGGTGAACTCAAGATATTATAAACTTTTTATACATGGGCAAGACACTTCACCTGCACTACCTAAGGACACAACCACAGTATATGCTGGCTGGAGCTCACATGGACCATCAACCTTTTATTTGTGGTACTACTTTTGAGATAGTAATAGTAACCGATATGACATACTTTACAAGGTTTTACAGCTTTATCAAGGAAACCGTAAGCCTTTGGAAAAGCCTGTTTAATCCTTCCTATTTTTGATTAAAAGTGGGAACAGTTTGCACTATAAATCTTTAATACAGTCAGCTCAATTCTATTCTTGCCCAGATATTCCAAACCAGCTCCCCAGATGCACCCACTTCTGGATTGATAAGGGCCCACCCTTCACATAGTGACTTGCTACAGTTTATCTTTAGCGCTGCGCCTTTCCAACTCTGAGCAAAGTTCACATGTTTAACCCACAGTAAAGACAGCATGATGTTTGGACTGCACACACCACAGATGCACACGTGGAACTTTACAAATCTACTCCCAATCCACCATTTTCATCCAAGACACTGGGCTGCTGGACGCACATGTAAGCTTTTATTTTATACGGTTGATTTTATTACTCTATTTTCTATTGCTGTTTATTGGCTCTATTGAAGTGGAGTTTGTGTTTTGGCTAATGACGTTGGACTGGTTTTGAAAGGCTTAAAATATAGTTGGTGAACTACAACAGCTACAGCTGCAGACTTGGTGTGAGATTTAGAAGTGGTAAACTTTGAATATATTGGGAAATGCATATCAACGCCTGGATGATACGACTAAAAAAAGTTATCACAATTTTGAATAGAGACAATGCAAATTTACTTTTAATCACTGCTATTTAACACAAAGAATAGTCAAATTTCTTAAGTTTGATCTCTGATAATAAAAGCATGTGGATTGGAGCAGAGGACTGGCTGTAGACCTTGATTCAAAAGACCCAAGCATAACATTGTCTGGCATTGACTGAATTTGATTAAAATTTGAATTTTACATGACAAGGATTTTGCTGAGCTGTGCATCTGGCTTTGTTTAATGCCTACCCTTCCGGCCTTTTTTTTTTTTTTTTTTTACATATTATGCTAATGTGGTCATATTATCCTTGTTGAATTGACCACCTTGTAAATCTTTGTGGAATGGTAAAAGTCAATATATTTTGGATATTAAGAAACCAAAAAATAAAAATAAACTTGTGTTTTTGCATAATTTTAGTTGGCAACAATTCTGATGCCAAACTTTTGCTGCAGTGTAGATTGAAAAAAAAGCAGTAAAAATGGACTGGTCATATCTCTGAGACATGAGTTGCATGACCTGTGCCACCTTTGACTTCTCTTTTTTGCACAGGGGTCAGACAGTGCTAACAAATCATAAGCAGACTGACTTCTTTATGGGTTGAAAAGGCCATGCTAAGACAATTGTGCCACTTATGTATACAGCATGTGTGAAAGCCTCACACCTAGAGTAGTATCTGTTGCTTATTCTGTGAGGGTTATTTGTTACAGTTGCTTCATGTAAAATGTTTTTTTTGTCCATGGGTTTCATTGTTTGCAACTCGGTATTTTGGCTTCTTTGACCTTCACGAGCACCAACAGAAGCCAACCTGAAACACACTGCAGACCACACTTAATTAAATTTGAATGTTTTGTCTCCGCCTTTCATGTTAACTGTCACTTATGTCACTTGTGTTTAGAGTTGACGTCTCCTCTGCTCGTTCTATTTCAGGACTGTAGTACTGGCTGACGGACCGTGTAAACGCGGCTTGTAAAAGATCCCCACCGTGGTACGTATTGTTTTATTTTCATTTAATGATAATTTGTTTATTACTCTAATAATGTTATAATGTTCTATAATAGATAGAAATTAGTATTGTTGTGTTCTAATTGATTCCCATACTGTTGTGGCTTTGACAGTGCCTGATCTGTTTTATCTTGGAAGCTAAGCAAGTTTAGGCCTGGTTGGTAACTGGATCAGAAGGGCCGATGGCACTTTGCAGCTGCCAATCTGCCCCAGGGCTGTTGTGGCAATAATAGCTGAGTAACTAGCAATAACTGAGTATGGAGTGAACATGCACGAAATTGTAAAGTGACTCTGAGCGTCTCGAAAAGCTCCCTGGAAGTGAAATCTCTTTGAACTGAATCTTGACTTTGAAACATAATTTGCAAATCTATCCACTAAATCAGTTTTAATAAAAAATGCCACTTCTATTCCTAAACTGCCCTACATACAGCTAGGCCTGTCATGATAACAAGTTATTTTATGATGTATTGCTGATGCAAATATAGATGATAAATGATAATGTGGAAAGCCATTATGCCACTGACACAACCGGCAAGCAGAATTGCCTCCCAAAAAACAAATCTATATGTACAGTATTGTAAATGAACATGAGCTGCAATAAATAAGTGAAACACTTAATGAATCATAGAAGTTATTTAGTCAACCTTCTATAGCTCAAAATCTTCAAATCTTATCATGGTACAGAAAAATAACAAAAAGTTCCCCACTAGTATAAAGAAAAAGTACCCACGATAAATATTGACCCCCAAAAATAATAGTTCCCATCCGATGTATTGAACGGTAAGTCAACGTAGTAATTATCATGACAGGCCTACATACAGCCTGCCCTCCCCCTGACCCCACCCCTTTCTCTTGCCTATTACAGGTCGGTGGTCGTGTGTAGAGGGGCCTGTGTAGCTCTGGGCCTTTGCAGCCATGGCTCTGCTGGCCTACCTCAAGAGCCTGTTCATCTTGCAGCTGCTGATGGGCTTTGTGTTTGTTGTGAGCGGCCTCATCATAAACTTCATCCAGCTCTGCACCTGCGTCCTGTGGCCAATCAACAGACAGCTCTACCGCCGCATCAACTGCAGGCTCGCCTACTCACTCTGGAGCCGTGAGTACAGTACCCATTTTTTCATGTGGTAAAATAAAGTCTGTTTTCCAGTACAGATATATTGTAAAAGCAGCTGTTGAGGTCAAGCTGAGACTGCTGTGACTTGTTTGCATCTAATTATAAAGTGTTTAATCCTCCACAAACCAGGAAGTGCGCTGTTAGCATGCTAGCTGTTGCTAGCATTACTGTGATAGAAAAAACTGCCCTGGAAAGATTTTTTTTCAAGGCCACCATTGTTATCACTTGCCTTATAAAGTTTAACATTTTGTTTGCAAGTAGTATTCTGGGTTCCATTGTGTGGGAGAGATGTAATAGTTTCAAGACATTTTAGGGCTCAAGCTCATTTATTACTGAACTTATGGTGGTATGGTGGGGTCATTGACAATGCCCTTAAGGAATACTTTAAGGAAATTGGCTCTTTGCATTTTCTGCTGATTCAACTTGCCAGAAGCAGTGGTTAATTGCAAATTAAATCTTAGTCTGCGTGGGTCCTTTCTTGCCCACAAAAATACCCTGCTTGCTTCTTCCGACCATGAACCCAAGCTAATATCTGTAGAAAGGTCCTTGGGTGTTGCAGCTGACTGTAGTGCCCCAGATTTCAATGACAAATGCAATGTGTGTCATTTGTGTGATTGCAGAGCTGGTGATGCTGTTGGAGTGGTGGTCTGGCACAGAATGCACCCTCTACACCGACCAGGCTACGGTGGACAAATTCGGCAAAGAGCACGTCATTGTCATCCTCAACCATAACTATGAGATCGACTTCCTGTGTGGCTGGACCATGTGTGAAAGATATGGAGTATTAGGGGTCAGTAAAGCAGCATGTTTTATATATTTTAACATTTTTATTATTGTTTGTAATTAATGATTTTTGTTCTTTTAGAGTTCAAAAGTGCTAGCCAAACACGAGTTACTGAAGGTCCCTTTGATTGGCTGGACATGGTACTTCCTTGAAATAGTTTTTTGCAAAAGAAAATGGGAGGAAGACAGAAAAACGGTGTTTAGTGGACTGAACAGACTCAAGGACTACCCAGAACACATGTGGGTAAGTATCCTGCATTTGTGTATCACCAATTCATTTCACCACTGCTTTTATGCTGAGTAAATATACAGAACTGTGAAAACATTTTAAGGGTAAATAGTGTGCATAAAGGGGTACAGTCATATAAAGATGTAAAAGGAGACCTCAGCCAAGTCATTTTTACTCGCAATGATATAGTGCCCAGATCTGTACTCAACTCAGAGTTTGCTACATAGATAATCATTATATTGTCCTTACAAATTTGGTCAGAAATTGTCATTAATGGCACAATTTTTTTATCTAGTTAAGTCTTTTCCGCACCTTACTTAATTCTTGTCCCATTAATTTAAATAATGGAAAGTGCTTTGCAAACGTGATTTTCCAGTTTTGCTAAAAGGAGACAAAGGATTTTCAACAATATGCTTCCCAGGTTTCTTTCATTTTATAGAAATCTCTTGTACTCTTGCACTGTGTGTCCTTTGATCGAGTTTTCATGAGCTCGTTGTTGCTGGCAGCTTTAGACACTCCAGGTTCAGAGGTCACCAGCTGTACAACACATATTCCAGGAGGCAACATGTTTGTTTTTCTTTGACTCATTTATTTTTTCAATGTTTATTGTGCTTTTAATTAATGCGTTTTATGGTAGACCTTTGGCAAAGGCGCAAAGTAGTTCCCGGGTGAGATAAGTAGGATTAGTATTTGATCTAATTACATGCCAAGTCAAACGTCAGGGCAAGGCTAACGTGATGTCTGTGAGTCATAGTTGGAGCCACAAGATTATTCGCTATTAAACTGGAAAAGGGTACTACTAAATAAGTAACATAATATCAAAAACAAATTATGCCATTGTATTGTGTATAAAACCTGCTAACCCTGTTTTAACATGAAATGCATTTGATTTTTATATTAGTATTAGCATTAATTCGTATTTCAGTATGCTATGAAATGTGTGAAATGTGTGAGGAATAAATCGCAGGTACTTGGCAGTTGTTTTTCCCAAATTGCTCAGCCCAATTATAGCATTGAAATAAACAAGCTAATAAATACTGCTTTATGTTGAGTTATAATAAGGCCAATCCTCTTTCTGTCAATTGTCAGGGTTAAAGGATCACCAGTTCAAATGTGCTCACCAACAAACTAAGCACTTGTTATAACATGCTAGCTCTTCAGATGACTCCTAAGATAAGGGGCTTTATCCTGGCATAGTGTTACTTTGGGTTGAACTCGATCTGTAACTGAACCAACCCTCATTGAAAAGCGGTCATCCAGGTTTGTGTGTATTGACGCAGGGCTATGTCTTTGCAGTTCCTGTTGTATTGTGAGGGTACACGGTTCACAGAGAAGAAGCACCAGATCAGTATGCAAGTAGCCGAGAGCAAAGGCCTCCCCAAGCTCAAATATCACCTCCTGCCCCGCACCAAAGGCTTCACCACCACGCTGCAGTGTCTCAAGGGGACAGGTAAGGGTCTCTGCACAACCACACCATCAAATCTAATGTCTGATCCTCTCAAAACTAGCAGCCTTTGAATATTAATATATATTGGCATTAAGGATTCACATTTTAAATATAATTTTTGTTTTACTCGAAACACAATCTATACATAATGTTATTGCTCTATGAAAAAACTTGACCAAAGTTTGGCAAAAAAAAATGAAATTTAAGCATGCATTTTCTCTTCAACTTGTTCCACATTGCAATTACTTTCACTTCTCCTTTACTTTCTTTTCTGCAGTATCTGCTGTTTATGACGTCACCCTCAACTTTAAAGACAACCAAACCCCAACTCTCCTGGGCATCGTCCATGGAAAGAAATACAAAGCGGACATGTGTGTGAGGTGAGTGAGGGGACCCCCATTTCTGATGATGAAGCGTTTTACCGTGATCCAGCTGCTCTGAGCCTCTTCAAGTGCAAAATGATGAATGTAGTTCTCGCCTTATGGCCCCCGACCACCTGGATCTTTGTCCTGGAACAATGAAGGCTGCACCTGACAGCTCTGAGTGCTTTGGCCCCGTTCCCGGCGTGCGGATGGTTCTTGGTCTAACAGTTTAACAGAATGAGGTAGCTCATAGATAAGAAGTGCCTTTGTGAATTTTAACATGCGTTGTGTAAATCTTATAAATTCATACCGTATTTCAGCTTGATCACTTCTTATGTCTGTAGGAAATGGTTTGGTTTAGTTTTATATAGAGGCTTTGGAGATGCTGTACTTTGGTTATAGACAGACTGCCATCTAGTGGACTTGCTGGTCTACACCAAAATATGCTGCACAGTGTTAAGCTGCCCCTTCGAAAGAACTTGAAAACACAGTGAGCTAATTGAGTAACTCATTTATAGCTTTTATGTGTCAAATTTCTTCCACACGTACCCTTGCCTGTAAGATGGTTCTGTTCTGTTTTTACATGGCATACCCTGGAAAGGCTAATATATTCTACTGTGGTGACATGCATTGGTTCCAGGAATATTTTAAATGATTTAGTTGACTTTTTGAAACGTTTAAACATGCTATATTGCTGTCCCTTCATTAAAAACATACCTGGAGTTATATTTTTCTTCAGTCACGCTAGTCGTCTCTGAGATGCAGTTTTTAAAGTTAAGTTAAATGTAAAATAATAATAATTCCATGGTGACCAAAATTATGTTTTAAAGCCATAAGAATGCATATTATGTCTACTTTAAATGCCAAAAAATGTTATTGTGAAACATTTAGTTCACAATTGATGAGACTCTTGGGATTTAGGTGTTGCTAAATTGAACAGTGAGTGAATGTCTTGACAGGAGTCTTGAGTGCTTCAACTTTCAAATGTGCTTTAAGTAAAATTTTGCCTTTGTCTTTTTCCCAGGCGTATTCCTGTAGAGGAGATACCCAACGATGAGCAGGAGTGTGCCAGCTGGCTTCACAAACTCTACCAGGAAAAGGTAATGCATCAGGCTATGCTGCAACTCAAACTATCATCAATAACAGCCTCGTGAAGTTACATTGAAAAGTTGTACATAATGCCATTTAGTTGCTTACAGAGCTAAAAGATTGGAAAATTCATTATGGTTTGCCCCCTGCAGGATGCCTTACAAGAAAACTACAACAAAGAAGGCAAGTTCCCCGGGCCCACGATAATCCCGCGTCGCAGACCGTGGACATTATTAAATTTCCTGTTTTGGGCGACCCTGCTGCTCTCGCCTCTCATCAACTTTGCATGTGGAGTGGTCGTGAGCGGCTCCCCCCTCCTTATAATTGGCTTTATCCTCTTCCTCATCATAGGTAGGTGAAGTCCATTAGTGCAACTTGATTCTTTAAATTTCAAGTCTTTTTACTTAGTTCATTTTAAAGGTGCTCTATGTAACTTTTTGCTTTTCTGCTTTTCTCCGTGGAGATGTTATTGGTTTGCCTGGAGTGTTCCTCAGTATGGCATTAGACTGATCTACCTTGCATATATTTAATTACTAACGTGTTTATCGCTAAAACTTGCATCCTGACTCACTACAGAGCTAACCTCTAACTTGACCTGGTAGTATCACTTCATTGTCTCCATGGAGATAGACAAGGTTTTTTTACTATATCATGGAATATTTAAGACAAAACAAGAACATCTCCATGGAGACAAGCATGTAGCCCTCCACCAGAAAAGTTACATAGTGCACCTTTAACACTTGAATGCTCCCTGTGTAACTAAATCTTGTTTTTCTCTTTTGTTTTTCCTCCCAGCTTCTATAGCCATCCGTCGTCTTATAGGTGTGACAGAAGTAAAGAAAACGGGCTCGAGTTATGGCGATCAAGAGGCCAAGAAACAAAATTAAAGTGTGTCATCCCTTATAACAAAGTGTGGTTGCATTTATACAGCAACTCTGATCTCCTCCAATACTGTTATGGCAGTCGGTAAACCAGGAGGAGAGCCAGCTAACATAACAACTAAGAGAAATACTCGATCGAGAAAGCCTGGGTTGAAAAACACAGGCTTTAGAGACCTAGCGAGAGATGCAGAGATGTGCGTTTATAATCCAGCTAGTAACCCATTATCCCATTTCCACTAAATCCCAGTAAGGCTAAGCTCCAAACCTGTTAGTCATTCGGAAAGCTGGTCTAAACAAGCCATGGCCCGCATTGCCCACTTAACTACCTTCACAAGACCGAAGTGGTTCAAAATTCATCCTTAACTTTAGGCACCAAAACAACGTATATTTGAAGATTTCTAACCTCACGTACAGAGGTTATCCATTTTGTAATCTTTAACACACAATACGTCTCTTCTCTCTCTCTACGTGGGACTTGTAATAGGAACCGGTGCCTTGAGGCCCCAGTCTCTTCTCTAATATGAGGGTTCACCCAATTCACACAAAACAGGGTTGATTATGTGGTCAAGAAATGGTTTGCTTTTCAATTGCTTTTGGTCAGTACGTAGGTCCTTGACACATTGTTGATAGTAATTTTCTTGTAATATTGCAAAGAGATTCCTTTTTGTTAGAGTTAAAGAAGAACAAATCTTTATATCAGACAACATTTGGAAAAAGTGGCACTTTTGAATATTGGAAAATTGTAGACTTGCATGTTGCAATTGTCAATACACTGAAATTAATTTAACTCTAATTAAATTGCTTGAAATAAAATATTTCTATTATTCATAAAACACATTTTGCAATATTCACCTGGTCAACAATTTAATAGGCCAGAAGAGGGAGCTAAAGTGCTACAAGTGGTACCTAGTCCAGGGATTTACAATTTCATGTTGTTTTCACACTTTTTACATCTATAACCAGTAATTATTATCATATGGGAGTAACGTTGGTGTCATTTGGGTGAACATATTCTCTATTGAACATCTGTGGAGAGACTGGAGTCTGTTGTATCACTATAAGGGCTGTCCTTATCAAGGATACCTGCCATGTTACAGGTCTCATTACCAGCACTGCTCATTGTTTTTTTTAATTCATTTGACACAGCATACAAACTTTCATTCATATTCTACAACTTGATCACACTAGCCCACTTACATTGTATTTTGTTCTATTATCAAAACTGTATTGTCAGGACAAAGCACCTGTGTAATGCCAGTCATTCATACCTCACCTTTTTGTTTCTAAAATGGTCAGATTTCCTGCTGTTTGGTTTTGCTGTCTACATTAAGGCTGCAGTAGTCTTTGTTAAACTTTGCCTTAACTCAAGCTTGCTCAGGCAGGGAATATTCTTTCAGCATCCCTTTAACCACTATCCATCTATATTTTACTATAGTTACATTTATGTATTCATTTTTACAGTTTGAAATGGTCTCTTGTTTGAATAGTCAGATCGTTTTGATGCATACCAATAAACCGATATCGTGGAAAGGTGGAAATTCATTTTAGATGGCAAAATTGCCACGTTCACTGAAATAGACCAGATGAAAGTGGTGAATTTGCAGTAACTAATCATGTTTAAAACAGAAATAGACCTAATGCTAAAAATCTTGTTGTTCTATGAGAGGCTGCTTAAACTCATTTTGGTTATTACAGTTGGGATTACCAGGGATAAGAAACATGTATGATGTAGAGATGGTTTCCTTACAAGCCTTAATAGGGCTGCTTTGATTTTTTTTTTTTTTTTTTGAGATATTTTAGATGCCACCTGAGCCCTGCTATGGTTAAGGACTGGAAGATTCATAATTTTGTAGCAGATTTTTGGGATTAGTTTCCCCTTAATGCACTGGTGTTGAAATAACTGACCGAATAAATTGTGAACTTCAAAAACCATCAAAAAATGTGAAAAGCGATGGCTATTAAAGATCATTACATAGCTCTGATTTCCTTTAAATTCAAACCAATGTCCCACAGTACTCTGAAGCAGAACAAATGCTGTGAAATGAAGTAATATACTATATATATGAATACTGATGATTGAGTTAAAGACAAACTGCTAATTGTGGCTGGAGAGCTTGTCGTTTCCCCAAGTATTGATTAAAAACATAAAATTGATTATTAATAGATTAAATTAGCATTATGTTGTTATTATGCATCAGCTTTTCTTTTCTAAGGCTATTTTTATGTTTTCTGCAGTTGACACTTGATATTAAAGGATTACATGACAAAGACACTCCTTTTGTTGATTTATTCTTTGTTAATGTCGTAGTGAATGTAGCTGAGACCATTTCCATTTTCATGCATCTTCTGTCACACATACTTTTCATTTTAAATCACAAAGTTTATTTTAAAATATTGTCTAAGCAAGCTCAACACAAACAATGAATGTCTTTACTCACAGATGTCTACAAGCATGTCAGTAAATGATTAAAAAGATCTTTCGGAGCTTCCAATACGAAGGAAATGTATTTTACGCCACCGAGCAATTTTGTTTCAATGGATGCTTTGCAGTTAACCCAAATTAAACAACTCAGAATCTTATTTAATTGTTTACATATTTTATAAACATTGAAAAAATATTAGAATTATGAAGTTTACCATTTGTTTACAGTGAATGTGTATCAATTGGTATATTGGAATGTTCCATCATTAGCATTTATTGACATGTCTGTGAAAGCTGCCCATTAATACATTAGTTCAGTCAACCGGGCCTTTTTGTGAATACTTAGCTGCACAGTAAGTGTAATATACTGAGATTCTATACATATGTACATAATGTAAATAGTATGATGTTCACTTTTAGAAATGGCAGATAGTCCTTTTGCAATTCAGGCTGCAACCAAATGTGACACAGTGTAGTGTACCAGGGGCATACCTATGAACATATTGTGGAAAAGTCAATTTACTTAAGTGGTGAAATGAATATGTATTTTATATTATATAGATTCAGTACATGTGAGAGAGGAATTATTTTCTGATAACTGAAATTACTGCAATCCAAAATCAGAATCTGGACAGTTACTTGTCTGTACTGTAACTATGTAAAAGAAAAGGACGGCACTATATGAATTGCTTTTCCACTATATGTATTGATGTGTACCTTTTAAAATGTCAAACAGAAAAGCTACAGTAGAAAATTGGTTTTGGGATCTTGGCTCCTTTCAGGTCTTTTGCTGTAAATATCAGCAATGCCAAACGTGTCATTTTAAAAGCCACAATTTTGCATCCATACCACATGCTTTCCAGGCGTTTCTAAGCAGTTTTTATTATTGATTCTAATTTGTTACTGTAGTGGGAAACCTTTTGCATGGTGTGCTTTACGGCACAGTCACTGAATCAAGCTTGTTCTGACTCAGGGACACTCCTCCAACAGCTGTGGCATTCAACCAATTTGGATCTTAATAAAGACTTTCTGAGGAAGAGGAAACTGACTGATTTGGAGTTTTTCATTTGCACTGGTCAACATCACATATCACATACAGTATGTGGGAGAGTGGGCCCATAGGACAGTTCTTGATAACTCCACTTCTGGGCCCATTGGAATTCCAGCCTGATTCATAATAATTGGGATTTGGGATATTTTAAGCTGCACCAACATATTTGCTTTTTTTTTTTTTTTTTTTTTCTTTGACTTGGTTTTTCCCAAATATCCAAATATTATTACCATTATATTCAGTGACTAATTTCATTGGGAAAATATGAACATCCACTTATATTATTTAGCGTGAAAAATTTTGTGTCACAATGTATTCCTTTAATTCATCTGGATGCTTGAAAGAAACATGGAACAAATGGACATAAGTGATGTCTCACACAGCCTCATCCTACTGGTCACCAGAGGTTAAACTAACAACAATTTTTACTCATGTACAACATGAACAATATACCACTTTACAACAAAAACTGCAAAGACAAGAGTTTAAGCATGATGGCAGTGGATTTTGAGCCATGAAAAGCTACTGAAAAAAGGTTTAATAGGAGCTTTTTTGGCCCTATAATGTACATTCAATCCACTGGGACCACTCCACCTAAGACCACCTCCACCTAAGACCCATAGTTACTGGTAATGTGACCACTAGACACAGTAAGCACATTCATTTACACACTGCTGAGTCCTTGTAGTTGAGAGTTAACTTTGAAGTAGCATTCTTATCAAATATACTGAGCTAACGTGATTACCTGTTCTGTTCACAGTGTAATAGAACTGATATGTTCACAGCAAAACAGCATGACTGGCTGTTTGTCAGGTACTTTGAACTTGAGTCAGCAATACAAAGGCTGAAGAACAACTTGAACACAAACGGACCATGGCAAAGCTGTTACTGCATGAGGATACTGTGTTTATTAATCCAAGTGTTGTGGGACTAACTCAACTGTAAAACATGGAGGAAATTATGGAAACCAGTAGAGCACATCAACAAAAAGGTACACAGACTTTCGTTTGGTTGTGTTATTTTTAGAATTCTGCTGTTTTCTTTTAGGATTTTTTTTGGTTGTTTTTTGGTTGTTTTTTTTCATCCCCATCTCCTTATTCATTTAGTCTGTATGAGGATATACTATTGTCTTATAGTAGTAGTACCTGTACCTGTAAGCCTGCTAAATTATGGGACCACAAAATATGTATTTTTCATCTACGAAATGAGA
>KN481752.1:28947-39789 GCA_000787095.1 Periophthalmodon schlosseri | reverse complement strand
TTATTATTATTATCATTATTATTATTCGTTTTTAGTAGCCTAACAAACGGGTCAAAGCAGGTGCGGGTGAGACAGCCCAAATGAGACTCCATAGAGCTTTCTTAACACCTTACACATGCTGCACAACTGTAATATTAAATTCATCAGGGACAAGTTCTTCTACAGCCCTGAATATAAAACACACACTGGTGATTTGTATAAATGCATCTACATTATAAATACACACATTGGTTGCGAACACCCATGTGTAACTGTAGCTCATGTCAACACAGTATTATGAATTTGAAGGAGTGGTGGTGTACATTACAGGTCTGAATGAAACCAGATTTGTGATTTTCATTTTGCATTACAACCTGAAGTTACACCTGCCAGACTTGAAAAGAAAGAAATTGAATGTGAATGTCAAACAGGTCGTTTGGAAATCAACCAGATCTATAGTGTCATTGCAAATAAAGGATTTATTAAAAAATATAATAATGTGTAGACCTATTGGACTATATTAGAAAATAATAAAGAGAAAAAATATGAAAAAGACTGAATTTCCAAGAAGTTACTGTTTATACCAGAAATGCTCCAAGCAACAAAGAAAACACAACAATACCAAGATAGGCCTAGATAGCTATTGGCTTGATATTCCAAAGTAGTTATAAACACAACGCCAAACACAGTAACATAATCAATGCACATTATATTTGAGTCATACACAAAAAATGCAAAATAATAATATTTCTCTCATTTAGATAAGATCAAAAATTGAAATTCTGTGTTTTTATGTGTGTGAAGGCTATTGGACACAACATTTAAGCTGACAAATTACACATTTCAAACTGAAATTGTGAAGCCAAAACTGGTCACTGTTTCATCACAGTGGTTCAAAAGAGTGACGCCATCTTTCAAAGTGGTTTGATTGCAGCCTGAACCGCACTGTCCTGTATACAAGTGCACTGTCAAAATGTGTGCACCTATGATGTGTGCCACCCAGGCTGCAGACGGGACGCGTTTTAAGGGAATATACAATGATCTCAGTGATGGAATGGTCTCGGAAGGGCTTGGCACCTTATACAATAAAACTGGATCCCCCCTATTGGCTCAGCAAAAAGAGAGCAATAATAAACAGGCAATCAGAAGACAGCGTGAGCGTACACAAGGCTCTGCAAAAAAGATAATAAAAGCAGATTTTTGGGTGACTGGAGGCGGATGATTATTTGTGTTCTTCAGTTGTCCATAAATAGAGGGCTGCTCACAGGAAGTATAAACACACAGATCGAAGGGAGGCCTGGCTCGCTCTCCTGTTTATCCTCAATCAGGATGGTGTATATGCACAACACTGCAGCCCTGATCTGAGGAGGGGGATCGCTCACTATAAAATGTAAACCTCTTGATGACTGTTTCTTTTGTTATGCCACAAACAAAATCTATTACTCACTCCAGCTTCCTGTTTCAAAAATAAATATACTTTGATAGTTTTTCATTGAACCTCAGCGTAATCCTGCCACAAGAGTGTATTAGCGTGAGTCAGTCCCAAGCCTGGAAAACAAAGATGGGAAGGGCATCTGTTGTCAAACCTATAGGACTTATTTTATGAAACGCCAAAGAACAAACAAATGGTCACAAAATATATATATTTTTAAGTTATCTATTATTGAAAAGAAAGTGTCCAAACTCTGAAATTTAAAAGATTTCCTAAATAAAGTTGTATCCATAATTTTTAACTATTTTACACTGCGTTTGCATGTTCTCCCTGTGTCTGATGTGTTTCGTCAAGGACCTCTGGTTTTCCCCATCAAACTAAAACATACACCAGAAGGGTCCCTGGGCGCTGCACTGTGGTCGCCCACTGCCCCTGACAGGTTATCCAGACATCCAAGCAATAAAGCATGGCTCACAAGTTCACTTTATGGTTAACCAAAAATATATACCTTACCCTTACACTAAAAATGTGTTTTCATTGTAGTTAGTAACCTATTGTGTTCTGTACCTCAAAAAACACACCAATGTTTATTTAGACCTTAACAGAATAGCCTACTGATATTTTTATGACAAACATTTACAAAATCAAATTCAATTCTTAATTTAACCTTTCCATGTTGAGGTATTACAACTCAGTATCCAAATCCGTACACAATAAGCGGCATTAGATTAGTGTGAAATAAACACTTAATGTTAAATATATGGGTGTCCACGTTTGGCCCATGTGTTGTAGTCAGACGTACATGCATTGCGTATGTCTTTGGTTAATGTAGCTAATGATGGAGCCTCCTTGTTGCTCACTTGCCTAAGGGCCCACTGCTCCCTGGGTATTAATCCTATTGCCTTCATTAACCTGCCGGCCCACAATCCCACCAACTGGCCCCCTATATGTCACACTGATAATTGATGTGCTGTTACCTCCATTTACAATGATCCCTTTATTTCTTTCCAATAGTGACTTAAATGCTCTATTCTTGGTGAATTAGTTCGTGGGAGATTAGCAGAATTGCCTTGAAGCAGGCTAAATTAAATTGACCATCACTATGAACATTCCACACTCAAGAATGTACGCCTCTGAGTCAGTGTTAAGTACTGATCAAACTCGCCGTAAATAAGGAAACTAAGCTATAAAAAGGTGTTGTCATCTTTTCAAGCTATAAAAGCAAGATATAAAAAGAGTATTACGTATACAATTTCCAAAGAATAAGTGGTTTGCCAGTAAACCTGCTCATTGGTTTATTCTGGTTCATCAAGCTGAATTGTAATGATTCACTGTGTGTTTGTCACTTCCAGGCACATTTACCAGTGGGAGATGTCAGGATTCACAGACCAACGACAGCAGCACCTGATCTAACACCAGGAGTGAAAAAAGACGAGGAACACTGTTTGCTTGTTTGTCCAGCGGAAATACAAGTAATTAACTAAATGACATTGATATTGACTTGCCTAATCGTTCCAGTAATAGGGAGAGTTGACAAAGGACTAAGTCAGTTTTTCAAGGATTCAAGCATTACTGTATAATGTATTAAACCAGATTTTTTAGAATAAGACACACATAAAAAACAAAAAATATGTTCTTTTATGAAAAACAAAAGTATGCCAAAAAGTTGAATAAGAAACAACAAAAAGTTGAAACAGTACAAGTTAATTTCAATATTTGCAACAGTTTACTGGAGGTATCGAGAGCTATAGTTCTTGTTGGAGCAGTCTCATGCCCAGATAAAGAGTATCTGGATTTTTCTACAAATTAAGAATACATTTTACAACCCTAAAAGTGAGAGAACAAAAACAATTGTATACATTTTTATTATGACAAAAATTTGGCTAATAGGTTTCAGAAAATAAATTGGCTTTAAACCTGTTGATTAAATCACATAACTGACATTTGCTATATATTCAATTGTGATTCAGTTCTTTCTTGAGAAACAATTATAGTTGTGTCATTAGTGTTAAATTCATGGCTTGTGGAGCAGCAAGTGAACAACCAGAGTCACTGTATCTGGTTACATTACAATGTCCTAACTCAAAATTAAGTTTGTATTAAAAATGTATTAGGCAACTTAGCACAACAATGTCCTAATTTAAATAAACAGCCATTCTCCAAAAAATACTCTCATTAAACCCCAGTAATAATCCCTATTGTAAGACACCATAAACATATTCTTATCCGACCTTATCTTCGTGTCATCACAGTCCAAGCTTAGCGTTCATCCTCAGTCAGAGAGGAGGTCGCTCATGTTTGTGACCGGAGCGCTAAACCAAGTTCAAAGAGGAGCCCCGGCATTTGGTAGATACTTTTACACCAGGGCAGTGCTAGAACAGAGTGTTTGGTCAACCTCTGCCTCCCCCTTTCATTCACGCATGCATGTGACCCTATGGCAGACCCCCCCCCTCCACACACACACACACACACATATACGCACACACATAAATACACATACACAGTGCAGATAGGAGCCTAGTGCTAAATGACTCAGCCCACTTGACTTGTAATGTCTACTCACTCTCCTCTATTATTTTTATGACCTAACTTTTCGCACAGAGGCTATTTGATTAGGCTGCTTTGGCTACGACACAAGGGGAAAACCGTCAGTGCAAGCCAGGAATAAGAAGAAAATAAGGATATAAAGCATACTTTTTGGAAATAATATAGAGGGGAACAAATGAAGTGATTAGTTTCATTTGTAATATTGTTACAGCTTTGGAAGTTGTTGTCAGTGTTTTGACATAAAATAAGTGCATGACTTCAGGTGTTTTGATTGAACCACATCCATCTTCCTGTATCGACTGTGAGTTCCCTTTAGGTTTTTTAAAGATAGATTTTTACACATACAGTCCTGTGCAATGGTCTAAAGCAGGTTTTTAAGAAAGCCATTAAAACAAAGAGAGGGGCGTTTATGTTCAAAACTTGCCAAGAGAAATCACACCAGAGGTATTCAGAGAGCATGACCTCTCAAAGTACTGCTGTCATATACCATGGATTTAGTTCATTGGTCAGTTTTGTATCAGTCACAATAAAGGTTATACTAAAAATGACATTTCTCTAAAATATTATTCCTTTAAACACAACTAGATTTGGAGCCACATGTAAACTTTTTGGAAATCTTTTTCAAAATAATAAAACAAAATGATTTATGTTTTGTTACTACTGTCAAAAACATTCGCAGAATGAACTGTGTCATAGTCTGGGTAAGGTTCTGCAGTGTTTGCTCCCAACAGTCTGGTGCCAGTGCGCATTGTCCATGAGAAAAGAAATACATGAGCCACATAAACTTTACTCCGCTGGAAATGCATTAGGAATAACAGCCTGTGTTGATTTTGTATTATCGCATTATGTGTGAATAATGTATCATCATGTGAATGTTTTTGTTTTAGAACAAAATGTAAAATGTATCAATAAAAGAATACTGAAGCCAGACAAAGGCTAAATACTACCTAGTGTGTGTTTTTCGTCTTTATTTCACAAATATTTTACACTGTAAAATTTGCTGGACAAAACAAAACAAGAACATGATCGACATGGAACGCCAACATTTTTACTTCACATGGTTTGGAGCAGAAAGTTGGAGTGTCAGTTGTCCTTGAGCGCACATGTTTGAGTGAGTAATTGTAGAAATGTTTAACAAAAGAAATATCCCTGCACTGCAGTGTGTCACTTTCTCACACACGCATGAGTTTGTGTTCATATTATGTGTTATTTTGGTTCATTTGTGCAACCTTTAACTTGTGCCCCAGAGATATGCAAATGCCTAAAGAACATAATGGCTGGCTTCCTGTGTAAAAGCAGCCTGTAAAAGAAGATAATTAGGGTTGTCATGACGACGGGGTCCAGTGGGCTCAAGGTGCCGTGTTCAGGACTTCAAACGAGATCGGGCTGGAGCAGAACTGGTTTCTGAGGGTCTGGTTTGAATTAGCGACTGACTTCCAGCGCTTTCTTCAGATTCAAGATCAATATGGAGCAGCCCCTTCAGAGGGGGAGAAGGCTGGTTCGGTCCAGACGGACCTTGAGATCTGGATTTCATTAGAGACAATTATCTTATCTGTTTCATCTCAGTGCTGCCCCTAGGGTTGGCAGGCGGACCAGTGCAGTTTGAGAAAGCCTGCAGCCAGCCAGGGCCCTGTGGATCGGGTCATTAAAACACTCCTGCGCCTGCTGCTAGCGATAAAATATTTTCATGCTTTTGTCAATAGATTTTCTCCTTTCAACCCCACAGGACAGAAAAGCCACAACTTTTCTTCTCAGGATGTCGCCGGATATGGATGTCCTAGGTTTTGAAAATGCCAAATTTTTGTTAGTTAAACTCTCAGGTGAGGCTGCTCAAGCGTGTCTGTGTACTTCTGTTGAGTCTTCATCGCTGTCTGCAGCTTAATCATCAACAAAACCTGTTCCATTTTCAGGTCAGTGCCACGGACACCTGTCCAAGCACAATCAGAGCACAAATATAGTCCTAACACTGCAGCGGCATCATGAAGGACAGGAAAAGTCTAGTCAGTGATAGCGAGAAGTCATGCTTTATAGAAAGAAAAATTAAACAAAATGTCAAATGTGCCTGCGGCTTTGCAAAACACAGCTAGACCGCTTGTCCTGAGAGAATAGCAGGGACAGCCTGGGAGTCAGTTACAGAAAATGGCTGATTATTAGAGGAAGTGATGCCCTGTGTGGTTAGGGAGGGGGGGAAAGTAGTGGCAGAGGGGCAGAGGGGCACATGGGGCCCAGGACCTGCAGCTGAAATGGAGAAGGCCTCTCCTCAGGGGTGAGGGATCACTGAAGAGGCTTCCCTTCATCACAGGAGCGCTGGGAAATGCACAGGACAGCACAGGTCAGCCCGACGGCCCGCTGTGTGCCGTTACCATGGCAAACAAGCCACGGGCCAAGGAAAATATATGACAAGCACAAAAATACCAAATGCAATCTCAAAGGTCAGAATCCAGTTTCAAGGTTCTATATGGCATAAAAGAAGTTGATGTTCTTTAAGAGAAAATGACTCTATAATGTGGTCATTTTTCCTGCATGGTTCTAGAATCAGAAAACCTTGAGAGCCGTGCACTGGAGACCGAGCAGCTCGGAGAGATTCCAGTCCACTTCCATCGGCAGATCTTTATTTTCCGGTTCTTTGTACTGGGTGCCCTGCAGATGGAATCGCACATCCTCTTCAAGGGGAAATTTTATGACTTATTAACTGTCAACAGTTCATAACCTCTGAGGAGCTATTAAAGGGTCTCTTGTGGTCACTGCACAAATGCCCGTGTTTGATTTGGCCTGTGAAGGTATTTGAGTGCTGCTCTCCACCCTGTGTGCAAGTGCAAAACATCAGCCTCATCAGGTCATCCAGCCAAGATAAGAGCAGTAATGTCCACAGAGTACTCTACAGGAGGCTGAGGAGATTTATAAGGCAATAATAATAGAAACAACTCACAAATCTACAGAGGTGACCAAACCCACAGAGTCAGTCTTTAATTAAACTCCAGTCGCACCTGCAGGTAAATGACTTTTATCACCTTGCATCATCTTATAGCACAGTTTGTACTTGAGGAATAGTGTCGGCAGAGTGACTAAATCATTTATCACAAGCCAAAAACAACTGTGATGAATAATTGGATCCAGATGTAGCTTATTCTAGTGAGATACCAGGGTTCATTTCCTGTCTGTGCTTTGTAAGACAACCTATTACACCTCCCAGGCAGCTATGGGCGAACGGACCCTGGCCGCGGATCAACACCGCTCAGGTGTCAGCTCTGAAATCACGCACACAAGTGCCAGGGACTCACTCAACAATATGAGCATATACTACAATGTACAATGTCTTTCTTATTCTGTAAAGCACTTTGAATTACTTGGCTATACAAATAAATTTGCCTTGCCTTGCTGTGCCTTGCCTTGCCTAATAATCTCTAGAAGGGATTTCTGACACCAACAAGTCACATCTCTGCCCAGCATTTAAACAGATTTAAACTCATTTTATGACATCATTCTATACTATGTTGGTAACACTCTCATCTTAAGGGTGGAATAAGTCATTGAAACTGGTTATAAACAACTGTTTTTTTCACTTTTTTTTCTCCACAAATATCATCCTTTGCCACCTTTCCATTAAAATAGGATATGGTTTGCAAAAATCTCTCGTGATTGGTTAAAGGTCCCATGAAGTGAAAAATAAATAGAAAGATACAACAGTGACACATGCTAGCATACTTGCACGCAGTAGCAGAGCTTGTTTATTTTATTTGCTAGGAGATCTGGGAGGCCATAATTCTCTGGCTGCCTTAAAAGCATTTCTTCCGGCCCTTTTGGGACCATGTGGTTGTAATTAAGTTTTTTGACTCAGCTATGCAGGTGACTGACACCGAGTGACCACTCCTCTACACCAGAGCATGTGCTAATGAAGCCAGTAACAGCCCTGTTTTCTGGTCAGCTTTTTCTTCAGAGCACTCAAACTTTTAGCAGGGCTGTCCCCTGAGCCCCAGCTCTGACACTCAGCAGTTATATAATGTGCCATATCTGTGCAGTGTTTTATATTCTTACACTTATGGAGTAATCTGGTTTGACTCACTTTTGGAGAGAAGTGGAGTTGGTCTCACAGGTGAGAGCCAGCATGTGTCCCTCAGCACTGTTCCACATTCTTCCTGAAGTTTGTCTCCATCTTGTTCAGCGTGGATTGCATGCCAGTTTCAAAACAAATAAACAACGGCAAAGACGGCTTTGTGTGGACAAAATCAATCTGAGGCGGGATGTCAGGATTGTTTGGAGGAAAAGGTAAATAGTGAAGTGGAGTGGCCTACGGACTTTAATGTAATGTTTACACTGTAATTAGTCTTTGCAGAATGAGATTCCTGACAGAGGCTGGGAGACGGCGTGGCATGATCAAATAAACTCTAAACAGCGCTGTTTCAAGACATCCTCCATGGACCATAAACCAAGACGGCCTCTGCACTAAACCACCCCTCTCTAATTTTCAGAATGGGTGGTCGGATTTTTCCTCATCTTTTCCCTGCTGGCTTCTTTCATCTGTTTAACCCCCTCATGTCCTGTTTCTATCTCTCCTCCCTCTGCTCTTATAGCTATGCCTGTATGTCCACTGTTTGTCACCTGACTTTCTGGCCCAATAGTGTTTGGCCCTAGCTCTCCCTCTACTCCCTCTGGACTGTAGCTGATGACACAGTCTTGAGGCTGGAGACTTTTGGGGGACGACTGGGGCTCATTCAGAAGTGTGTCACTACTGTCCACCTGAGCAAACAGACACATTGAGGGAGGGGTGTGGGGGGAACCGGGAACCAACAGCAGAGGGAGGCAGGGGGGCTGGCATGGTGACAGCCCATGTACAATAACATTAGTCTTCCGCTCTGGCCCAAATCAAGGCTCCTTCTGGACACATCTCTGCCTTCAACTTTTCTTCTTATGTGTTTTTTCTTTCACTTTTTCGTGCATTAAGCTTGTTCCAATAGAAACACATTCCTGCCATGCCTCACTGCTGTTCCGTGTTTAGATTTCTCATTACAAACAGCATTACACGCATGGGCTGGAGCTGGAGTCGGAGCTGGCCAGTGCAACAGTCATGGAATAAAGCCTGGGGACCCTGACTGCCTCCAGGAGAGACAAGAAGGAGTTAGATCATCACACACACGAAATGAAGTCCACTAACTCATATCTGCACTTATAGATGGAGATGTCGACTTCTGTTGGAAAAATGAGAAGGCAATGGGTATAAGAGATCTAACAATGTACAAGTGCAGACAGTGGATGATATCTGCCACGGCACTGGTCCTGTTCTGCAGGGACAAAGATATGGTTTCCAGTTTAGACAAAAAGGCTCTCTGCAAAAAAACAGAAGTATTTCATCTAACAATAGGAAGGAATGTTCTATATATATTTGCATTAAAATGTATGTTCAGATGAAGGTTTAGTCCAGACGCACCATGCGATTGTGTTCACATTCTTGAATTTAATGCTGTCATAATGTCCGATGGAGGGTAGGGACTCTATGGGAGATTTACCATTTTGAAAGGAATTATCAAACAAACTGTATAATCATTGGGATTGAGTCCACAAACTTGCCTCAATCTTATGGCTTAAAGTCCTTTCAACTGAAAACCATCACCCCGTCTTTGGGGTTGAATAATGGCACCACTGAAACCTTTGCTAAAAGACAAGACGTTGAACTTTGTCCTAGTTTTTGTTTGAGGTGCATAGGCCCAGTAATTACAAAGATATCAATAAAGAAGGTCCAAATTCAGTGAATTCTCCTATGGAATTGTGACCTGTCAACTCATTTTTAAACCATCATCTTAGCAGTGATTTGGAAGATTATAATTTTTGTTTTTTTTAAATATAAGGAATATTTTTTGCATAATATGTATGCAATGAATGTAGAATGAATCCCCTTGGGCTATCGTGCAGTCAATTTTCACTCTGAACTTGTACTCAACTCTCTGCTTTCTGAATACGTTCTTTTGTCTGAGGTGCAGCCTTGAAAACTCCAATTTCTCCCTTTGATGTTCAACATCCATTGCATTGTTTGATTCTGAAATGTTCCTTCTATGGCGGCTGTGACGAGGGCCCAATTTCCATGCGGACGATTTATGATTATGAAGTAAAGTTGCCTCACAGGATACCAGCGCTTTATTGGAAACAGGCCTGGCTTCTTCTTCTGGCTCTCTCATCTCTGGCCAAGCGCTGCACCGAGCATTGGACCTGCTATGGCTCCCCAGGCAGTCTGCGTATTGTTGACTGACACCTGACTGGAGCTATTAGTGTGACAAGCTCAGAGGCTGTGAGAGGAATGGCACACGAAATGCTTACTCTCTGCAGCTGCCAATGACTTTAGCTATTTATGAGGGATAAAGGAGATTTTTCTAATATAGCAGCCAATTAAATAAGCCATAACCTAAAACTGTAGCTCACACTGGGAATCGGCGAGTATAGACCGTGTTTCCTGTTCACATAACGTTTCCACATAAAGCCAGAATTCATCTGCTCTTTATATTACCAAAAATGTTGCGATAAATAAACTAAAAATGCAGTATTTATGAACTTCATTTTCTGTGGATGCAAAGTTGTTTCAAAAGAAGAATTTTAATATAGATATAAATGTTTGACTGGCAGAAATGCACACACACTTCACCTCAATCTTCACCTAAATTAACCTATATCTTATCTTTAAACCACGTTATTGGATTGATTGAAGGACTTACCTTGTGGTATTTTTTATTTTACACTTTTTGTGAATTTTGTTGAATTTTGTTCACTGTTTCAATCCCCAAAACTCACACACACTCATGCATAAAAAAACAATTTGACTTTAATCATCCCATTGAATGGAGAATTTGTAGCACTGTCATACCCAAAGATATTAGCCAGACTTGGAATATATCCAG
>KN481752.1:3302-28876 GCA_000787095.1 Periophthalmodon schlosseri | reverse complement strand
CAACCATAGTGTGGGGAATGGCTGTCCCACATAGCTGTACAACAACTCCCGCTCAGTCCTTGTTTATGACTAGTATCATCCAGGGTTATAAAAATAAAACTACTATAATGGAAGAGCAAAAGTACTTCTTGCAGGGCCTGTACTCATGGTAAATAAACCTCTGCATAAGATATCTATACTCCAGTCTACCCATTATAAGAGAGCAGCCCTAATTTAAATTGTGCATCCCAAATTCTGATTGCAAATTCAGTTAGCGTTCTCCTTTGTACCCTCTCTGTGCAGAAAGCAGACATTTGTGCTGTGTTACTATGCGTGTCCTCCATGCCAGACCAAGACTTGAAGACAATCTGCTATCAATTTCTCTAAATCCTGGGAATCACACTCTGTGCTCGGGCCAAGACATAAGTGATAACAGCGGAGCGGGCCGTTTGAAGACGCAGGGACGGCGTGCTTCTTCAAAAGAGCCTGTTGTCTTTCATGTACGGATGGAATAATTTATGAAGAGAGATATTCCTCTTCTCCTTTTATCTGCAGCAGAACAATAGGCGTTTTATTTGCTGAAGATGTGTTCAGATGACAGAGAGCCCTGTGAGCATCAAGCATCTCTGTTTTACAGTCGGCACAGAGGGTTGCAATGCTCAGGACAATAACCAGACCAGACTCTAATCCACATCATATGGGGATAGGCATGTACAAAATGAAATGTATTCTTTTTTACAAAGTCAGAAATAAATCCAACCACAATTATTGTTTTTGTTTTATTTTTCAGAAATGAAATTAAGATTCTCTGCGCATCTTCTTCAAATTATGCTTTTGCCTTAAATTTACTCACCACTGTCAGCTGCTATGTGCCTTGCAGTGAAAGGCATTTTGATTTGGTCTTTTATGTTAAATGGTCTTCCTGGTATGACTGCAAGATTAATCACACGCAAATTGAAATGGCAACTTGAATAGTTCCAATTATCACATCATAAAGAGTGTAGCTATTTAAAGCAGACCTATTCTGCAAAATTGACTTTTCAGAGCTTTTAACCATGTTATAGTTGTTTCCCCTTCTTGTTGACCCTCTTGAAGTTGTGATCAGAGTGATTCATGCATGTTTGAGCAATCTTTAATCGCTTATTTTCGAGACGCCATATTGCCTATCAGCCCCCTTTTCACCGCCCCCGGCATACGCCCACTGCTCTCTTCTTACTTTGTTGTTCAATTTTATTTTCTTAATCAGTGATATACGTAGGATTTGGCAGCGTTGCATAGCATTTTTGGCCCCCTGTTTTCAACACCACCGGTGCACGCCCACTGCTCTGTACTTACTGCATTCTCCAGTATTGAATTCTGCAACAGCGTGTAGTCATTTTGGTACAAATGAATAAAAATCACTATATCCATGGGAGGTGCCGACAGCTTCACGGCTCTTTGTTGTGATGACGTTTATAGCAACACCAACTCCCACTGGGCACTGCAGTTTTCTAATGCGGAAGTCAACGGACTTGTTTCTTTTAGTAAGTTGTTTTAGATGAATGTTGTGATTTAAAATGTGCAAATCATAACATAATGATCCATGGGGGTCATAGATTTTAGCTATGTAGCAGGCACAAGCACAATATGTGTTCTTTAAGGAACATCATTTTCTCTGCAAACATTTTTTTTTTTTCTAAGCATTCAGCTCTAATTCCTGGTATGAAGTATAAAAATGATGCTTGCTTTGGTATTGGAACTTTTTTAATGCACAAAGTCACAGATGCCCTAGGACTGACAGGGACGTTACGCGGCTGTCCATCTACGCGCCAACCTCTCCAACCTCCATCAATCACTTATTCACAGCACCACATTGAAATGTAGGCAATGCGGGTGGAATGTCTTGCCTAAGTACACAACAACGGTATGGACTAACTAGCTTGGATTGAACCACTAACCTTTATAAGATGACCCCTCTGCCACCAATGTTGCACATAAAGTTTGAACTGGAATGCCAAGCCACCAGTGAAATCTTTACAGTAGTTTTAATGCATGTTCTTGTTGCCAGTTGGTGGTGTACAGTGTAACATGCCATATTTTTTTTTCCCGTTGAGTCTCAAAAATAGAACTTTCCGCTTTGAGCTTAACACAGAGAAGTAAATCATGGGATAGGTTTCAGGGCTGGTTTCTTTGCACTAATAAATGTGGCTTTAGAGAAACTCTCCCTGAGGATGTGAGTGGGCCAAGCTTGCGTCCTTAGTGCTCAGACCAGTGCTAGCAGTACCACCTGTTTCCCTCTCACTTGTACTGCAGTGCTGTCACAATGTAGGCCTATTCATGGCAGATTAACACCAGGCCATATGAGGTGGCAGTGCCAGCTCAACCCCAAAACATGAGAGGAAGCTTCCATTTGCTCCAGACTTGCACTATTTGCGGCATCCTATGTATTTGGGTCACATGATCTCCACATATAAGATGATTGGCCACTGTATAGACCCTTGTAAATGGGTTTTGCATTCTTAAGTTGAGCTGCGTTCAGCGACAACAGGCCAATGTGTAATGTTCCTCTGTGTTAAAGACATGATTTAGTGCAGTGGATGTGTCACTGGGCTGTTTTACATTCTGGCATACACCCAAACCACTCATGAAGAGCTGGGATTCGTTCCTTTTTGTGAATTATGGGGATTCCACAAACACTCTCAAGAGAACAACAACATATAGGCTATTACAAAATATAATTCATTATAGTCCTGCTCTCAGCATTATCACAGCGTAACGGTGTATTTTAAAAAAGCAGAAACATTAGGACATCAGTATCAGCCAGTCAAGTTTTTTCAGTGTGCTATTTTCTAACTACATGGAAATTACTGTAGTTGCTTAAATTGTTTTCTTTTGTTTTTTTCACATACAGCAGACAACTCACATTTACATTCATCCCAACAATAAAAGCTGGTCAAAATTCAATTTTAGTTTGGCCAGACATATTTTCAAAACACTTTTTCAAAACAAATTGGACACAATCAGCAAGCTGTGTTCAGTCTTTACACACACTTACATGTTGGGTTTCCATGCTTTTTAGGGACATTACTTACATTAATTTCCTGGCGATCTTGATTCTAACCTTAACCATAGCCACTACTTGCCTAACTTTAACATAAAAACTAAACCATAACCTATTTGAACCCACATCTGAACTTCATATCATAAAGGATTTACGTTGTGGGGACCTGTAGGTGTGTATACAGATTTTATTCTCCAGAAATGTGATAAACACACGCCCACACACACAAAAACTACATTTCAAATTCATTGTGAAACAGTGATATAGTAAATGTAGCCCGCACTAGTACATTCCTACAGTCCATTTGAATGATGACATTGTTTGGAAATCACACAGATGAAAAAACATGGGGGCAGCAAATGTTAATGGTCCTTTTCTTTACTCTCCATATCTCCAACCTGCTCCTGGAGCTCTATAACACGTGCCTTTGGACCACAGCACAGATGTTCCCCTCTGAGGTTAGCTGGTGATATAGTGCATAGCATAGAGGACAATCAACTCCCATACATGCATGCACCCCAGGGACCTATCCTGGGGCCCACACTTTATTCTTTCAATATATTGTGATAATAAGTGAGCCTCAAACCTGCTATGAGAAATATGTCCCCTGGGCTCAAGTCCCCGCAGGTAGCATTCCTTATGTACCACTTTATTGACCTTATTCTGCCCCGCCCACTTTTGCCTCTAAATGCTACTAAACTGCACTTTCTTTATAGTGGCACTTCCAGTCAAGTGGGAATCTCATTCATTTCAATAGAGAATTGAAAAAAGTTTTGCCGATAAAATCTGATATAAAGTAGGTTGATTTGTGTAAAACGTTCTGTGTTCATGTGACCAACAAGTCAACACTGCACCGATTCTCTAAGAGGCTTTAAAATGGCTCTGATAGTTTTTTGCTGGGGTAAAATTTAACTTAATATGATGAAGTCTACAGTGTTATTTAGAGGTGCACTATGTAGCTTTACCCCTTTGTCTCTGGTATGTTCCACAGTAAAACAGTGGAGCATACCAGAGAGTTATCGATCTTGCATTTATTCAGTTACAGGTGTTTTTAAGCATTCTTGAGCGGGGTGGCCTCTTCACAGATCTGAACTGCTTGCCTCTATGTAGATGTAAGTTTAATACCATACTGGCACTGATATTCATTTATAAACTAAGCCAAAATACTGTACACTATTGGCCTGTGAATGTGTAGCTTTTTTTGTGTGTAGACTGTTTAGGAAATTATAAATTGGTTGTTAACTTTTATCTAACTATATAAAATAGTGAACTAGATTTGTCCTTCTTTGTATCAGACCAGAAGACATGATGGATCCATGGTTGAAATTCCCTTGCATTTTACATCTTTAAAAATCATTTGGGTCAACTGCATTGCCTCGTGACAACATCTCATGTCATTATCGCTCTGCTGTAGTTATTTGACCATGATCCAAACCTTGTCATTTTGCAGCTGCACTGAATTCCTCTGGTGCGGCTCCCCTCTCCTCGGGCACGGCTTGTGGCAGTGTGCAGTGTTACGAGCCCCTGGGGTGCCATTGGTGCTGCGGTGACTTCAGGCAACACGTCCTGTCCAACTACCACAGAACTCCAGAGCTGCTTTATTAGATGTGAGCCTGTATAAATGTAGTCATTTTGATTCTGTTGGTCTGGTAAGAAGTAAGTAAAAACTAGTGTAATTATTTTTCAATTTAAATTTGGTCCAATGCTATAAAGTTATTGCCCATTTGTTATTTTTAAAGGTGCATTTGGTAAGTTCTGGTGGAAGGTAAGCAACCTGCTGGTTGACATGGAGATGTTATTGCTTAGCCTGAACTGTTCTACAGTATGGTATTGCATTTATTCAATTACAGTTGAAAATCATCCATTCTTACTGTGAGTGGAGTCAACTCTCAACAGATCTGACCTGTAACTTGGCCTGTTAGCATCACCTGCTTGTCTTCATGGAGACCGATATGTTTAATGCCATACTGTGGAACACTATAGACAAATAAATAAATAAATAAAACTAAAATGCATAGTGACCCTTAAAAAAATATTTTGATGATCTACACCGTCCCTTGTGGACACTCAGAGTATTGTAGAAAAAATGTGTTGAGTTGGTCTGACTTTCTCATACACCTACAGTGTTTCACAAAATTCATACTGAAAACCCATTGAGTTGTAAAAAAAAAAAAAAAAAAATTGCGGACAAAAGTTAAGTTTGTCCGCAGTCTAGGTATATGAGATGCTTGCACTTCCCCTCACCGCTGGGCTTTCTCAGTATCACCTATCACCAGGGTCAATCAGTGGCTGAGATAGAGCAGCTCCTAAAGCCCAGTGGTCTTTGAACACAGCAGGAGGACAGCTCCCCCGCTCCTCTTATCTCATTAAACTTGAAAAGGTCTATTAATCCTGCCTAAGTCTAAGATAACATGAGGATGGCACACGTCAAAGAGAGTGACAGTAAAGTACAGGCTATCAACCAGGGGTCACCACAGTTTGGTTTAGCGACTCAGAGACAGGAAATTCATCAACTTTTAATGGAAATGAATGTGGAAATCGTTTTGGAATGCCAGAATAAGTTTACTGAGTCTTCTGGAGACTGGAAGGCTGAACCATGGCCATGGCAATTAGCAATTAAAAACATCTAAAATAAATATAGTGTCTTTTGAAAGGAAGTCCTCAAAATGTCTCTTATAAACAGGATGCTAAAACCCATGAGTACTCAGAGTTTATTATTTACCAATTAGATCAGCAAATTCTCTTAGTTGTACATGTTCTGGAGAGGTGAAGAAGTGCTTCAGATAAAGGCTATAAAATTAGGACAATTCCACCATAAAAAACTTGAAATAGTGGTTACAGTGTGCATGTTATCTGCTATTCATGGGTTTCACCTTTCAGCTATATGTGACATTTTAAGGACTTTTCACCATTCAAAAAAGATCATATTTTGTTTTTATTTGTTAATTGCTATGGCAGCAGTCCTAATTTTTCATCATTCTTAAACCTATGGGTATCCACATGGGAAAGAAAGAAAATAATACAATTCTCTATTCTTCTATTGCCAATTTGTCACCAATTCAATAAAACAACACATTTAACCCAAACACATGAGACTGGTTTAATACAAAATGACAGGCACACTAGCCATCAAAGACAGAAACCTTGGTCTCTCATATTTACAGAGTCTGAAAAATCCAAGAAAATAGTGAACTATAAACACAGCTGACACAGGGCCGTTTTTTCCTCTATTCTGTGATGCATTTCTTCACAGTCGAACACAAGACGGTCTCATTTGGCTGCCAGCGCTGCTCTGTCCTACACCTTGAGCATGGTTAACAGCACGTGGAAAGAAAAACACCACATTGTATAACCAGATGCCAGACTTATACAAATCTTGACATGCACACACACAAAGAGTTGGAAAATTTCCTGTATGGGTTATGTTTTAGTCTTCTGTCATCGTCAACTTTGGTGGTCAATGTTTGAAGTAGCACGAGTTCAGCTAACAAATGATTTCCTCATTTAGGGCTTTTTTGTGAGGGAAATAGTTGTATTCGCAGTGTCAAAGTCTAACATAAGCAAAATGATGAAAACCTAAACCCATCTGATTTGTTAACAGCTCAGATCAGACATGGCCTTGGTAGTGTTAGAACATAAATAAATTGCAATCAAATGCGGCTATTATTGTGATATTTGGAAATAGGACCTGCAACCTGCTTCAGTGTATGTGGAGAAGAGGCACACCATATGATTCCTCGAGTTAAACATCTGTACATTCTTAAAGGGGGTATTAATAAAATTAGTTAAAAGGAAAGTTTGGAAGTAATTATTGGCAAAACCCCCATCAATATCTGCTTATACCACATGACTCTGCTATTACTGCTATATAATAAATTACTGTATTTGTTTCTAAATGGTGCACTATGTAACTTTTCTGGTAGAAGATCAGCCACCCGTTTGTCTCCATGGAGATGGCATTTCCACAGTATGGCATTATTATTTATTATTACATATTATTTAGCTTGTCTTATTTAGTCAAGTGATATTCCTAAAAGAAATGAATTGAAACATTAAAACATGCATTTTAGTTTGCGTGCCCCCCAACACATCTGACCTGCAACTTGGCCTGGTGGCGTCACCAGGAGATAGATAAGTTTATTGCCATGTGGAACATTATTAGCAGACAAATATGTTACAAAGAAAAAGGACACCTTTAATTAAATTGAAAATAAAAGTAAGTAGAATTTAAAGATCCTATATTACACAAAATTGACTCTTGTGGGCTTTAAGCCATGTTATTATGTTGTCACCTCCTCAAAAACATACCCAAAGTTGTGTTTCATTCACACATGTTTGAGTAAGCCTTATCAATCTGTCTACATCTCAAAAGCTCAAAATACTCTGTTCCACCTTGTGATGTCATGTAGTGGTAGTTAACAGCTACCTTTTACCTTTAGTTTTGTAGAGATTAGATATTCCAAGGCTGAAATCATCCAAATGATTCTAGTGAAGGTGGATGTTTTAAAAAACAGTGGAGCACTTCCTGTATTACCACATGACATCACAAGGTGGAACAGAGTGATTTCTGTTTGAGAGAAGAACTCAGCCTAAATATGCAGGGTTTGTGTGTTAAATGTGTCTGAATGAAACAAAACACAGCTCCAGGTAACAACATTATAAAATAGATCAGAAAATAATGTAATATGGACCCTTTAATATAAAATATGGGTAGTGGCATTATTTATCCATACAAGATCAGGACAACTATACTTCTCTGTTTATATTACTTCCACCAACAACATCTACTATTGTGTGCATGTTACCATTGTCAACATTAGCAAATTTATTTGGATGAAATCAAATTTATTTAAATGTATAAAATTCACTCACAGGCTATGCCTCTCTATCACCACTGTATTGTCTCCAGATACAAAACCATGAAATATGTCTACAACTGATTGAAATGCTCCACAGTCTTTGGGATAGTGTTCATTGTGCGTGAGTTGTTTCTGCATTTTTGCATTTATGGGTATCTACCGCTGATATTAAACCCATATCCTGACACACCCAGAATCAGATGGAGGGTAAGGAGGGATTTGCTTCATAACACAAGAGTAGGGACCATAAAGTTATACAGTTCAAGTATAAATGGTCAGTGCCAAAGATGTTGGTCAAACCACACAGATATTTGTCCTGTTTTTTACTGTTGTGTTGTGGAGGTAACACTGAGCAAACAAGCACTTTAACACAGAGGGCGTGTCTGTTTGAGACTATTTAAGTTAATGAACTGGACAATAAAAACAAGGGCTTTTTATAGATGTTAACTAATGAAGTGGTGTGAAGGAGTGTGAAGGATTATTGAAGAATAAAATATTACAAATTTGAAAATTTAAATGAAAGTCACAATTTTTTTTGTGATTTATGATGATTTGACCACAATCCAATTTTCATGTTTTGCCTCCCTCAGTTTTATGTTAAGCATTTGTCAGATGAAGACTGCAGTTTATTGTATTTGTGTTAGTCATTTGCAATTTTTGTCTCAACTTTTTAAGGGTTACTTTTGACATTGGCTATTACCTTTGATTATAGCTGCAACTGATACTGTTTTAAAAATATATTGTAATATACTTTAGTAGTTTAGATTTGCCTGTACTGTGGAAAGAATACACAGGAGGATCCCTTTTTTTCTCTGATCTGACCTGCATGTTACTTGGCCTGTTGGTGTCACCTGCTCATCTCTATGAAGATGGAGATATGTGTAATGCCATACTGAGGAACATTGCGGGCAAAGCTTGTCTCCATTGTAATGGAGACAAGTAGGTGGCAGACCCTGTTGCAACTTTCATATCAACCTTTTATCGAGTTTTAACCTCAGCTATTACTTTTGATATATAGTTGTATGCAGCTGGTATCATACTGCTTTCCTGGTCTTAAAATCATTTAATGAAACTTAACATAAGTTTGTTTTTGCCTATACAGTGGAAAGAATACACAGGATATGTTTAAGTTTACCTACTATTTCTCTATTTGAATATGAATTATGCTGCTGTGTCCCAAAGTGGAGAAAACCAAAGAAGGGGTGAAAACTGGGTCTTCCAATGTGTTCCTTTGGCCTGGCGAGTCTCTGTGACAAAGGTGTGTGTACTGTGGGCCTGGTCCAAAGGGGAATTCCAGATATTTGGTGCCATGATTTGAACTGTGGGACACTGAGAGAGGCAGGAGCTGACATCTATTGACGAGGCCACGGAGGCTGACGTTTACACAGCTGCTCCGTGTTATCCGAGGAAAACTTTCTTAGGTTTTCCCTAGGACAGACTGACCAGGAGCTTGTAAGGCCATTCATCCCTTTGACAAGCCACAGCAATGACAGACCTCTTGGGAGATGGGTAGTTATCATCTTAGCTATGGTCAGGTGGAATTATGGTTGTGAAGTGTTCAACAGGTTTCTCTTTCTGACACAGCTGCCACTCATGACTTACAGGTGATAGGAGAATACATTTTCAAAACATAGATACAAATTCAATTCTGCCATGTTTTAGTGCAGTACTATTAAACTATAGAAGCAGTCTCGACCAGGCAGGCTCCCTGTTTCTCACAATAGAAACAGTAGTTCCCCTACTGACCCCTTGTGGCTAGTGTCTTTGGCTGTATCTTGCAATTATATAGAATGCTGTAAGTAGATTAACCACTTCATAATTATTAATTTCTGTGTATTAATTACGCCCCTGTAATTATTATTATTTTATTATGTAACTTGGTCTGGTGGTGTCAACTGCTTGTCTCCATTAATGTGATGTTATACTGCGGAAAAATTAAAAGCAATAACATTTCCAAGGAGACAATCAAGTGATGGGTCCTCAGTCAGTAAAGTTATATAGTGCACCTTTACATAGACCAATGAAAATGTGTCAATAAGTCGAAATATATAGTTCAAACACAATTTTTTTATAGGCCTCGTTTAACTCTTTTATTTATACAACTGACCACTTGTGACTAAAGTTATATATGTTGAGTTTTATCTCCCAATGGAACAAAATGCTTTCCATACATTACTTCTGACTTGTCAAGCGGTACCTTTGTGACATTTGAGTTTATGTAGACATTTTCCCTTGTCTTGTGGCCACTGGGGGCTGGTGGTTTCCCTCTTGTTTAGAGTTGTCAGTGGAGCGCTGGGAGCAGAAGTTGTTTGTGTTTTGTTGAGTCATGCTTACATCGGAGCTTAGTCATTGCTCTGGGGACTTGGCCTGACATGGGAGGAGAATTTCGTTAATATGTTATGTATAGAGATTCATGGCCCACTGGAATTGAGACAATAATTACAAAGCCTCTAATACAACGATCTTCCAACTATTTCTTTAATGCCCAACTATAAGAGAATAAACTGTCCTATTCTCAAAATATGCACTGAAACCTTAATTGGCTTGTGCAATTATTTTACCATGTGTTTTTCACATAATAGAGTTGCCCTTAAGATATTCTGGCCTGTACTTGCTTATTAGAAGTATCACCCTATGTGGTATCATTAATATCTTCTACAGCCCTATTTTTTGCATGTACCACATTCAAATAGTTGAGTTTTATTGCACCGTGGGTGATAAAACTGCGTACTCACTCCTGGGCTAATCCACTCGGAAATAGTTAGGCCTATGTTTTTCTTATACTTCCTTACACCTTTAAAAATGCTTGTTTGCTTTTACAACATGGCTGCATGGACCTATGGGGAGGGCGGTGCAGACAGATTTGGAATTTATTATTTTTTCTTGCCTTTGTAACAGCTCATTTAAAATCACAAGAGCCTGAAGCCCAAGACAGATGGAAACAACTTAAGGAGTCTAATTGAACTCAAATACTTCCTAATGTGAAGAAACTCAATGCATGTGAGATACTGTCATGAAAAAGCCAATGTTTTATGTTGTAACATACCATATATTGAGTTCAATACATTCTTTTCTAAAATTTGGAGACACAGTGAAACGAAGTCTCATAAAAAGCCATTGTCAATAGATTAGGTTTACCAATAACTCCACTGGTATCCAGAGATACCACTTCTTCCAAATCCAAATAAATTACCAGATGTAAAAACTGAAGATATGATCTATCCTATAGCAATCAAAACAGACATTATTACCACAGAAGATTGTATAACTTAATCAGAAAAAGCAAATATATGTATTTTTATATTAGCATGTGTTTTATGTCAAATTTATGTAAAACCTTTAAGGCATGTTGCTTCCATTGTGAAATATTTCTTGTTTTTTAAGTTTTTTAAGTTTAAGTTGTTTATGTTTGTATGACCCATTTAGGACTACATCTAATTGCAATATACCAATTGATCAGAATAGTATTGTACACTGTTGTACAAAATGCCAGATTGCATGTAAACCTCACAGTCCCATGAAGAGGGCTTAAAGCTATGAAATTGCTTAAGCCTGGATTGAAAGCGTCAGTGCCAGTCATATATCAGCGGTTCACAGCTCACCTTATCTTGACTTGCTCTAATGCTGCCACAAGAAGGCTCACTTGCCAACATCAAAGACATGTTTGAGAAAGCTGCTTAAGCTCGCTTTAAAGGGTTACACAGATCCCCCAAAATACAGGGCTGTTATTGGACCCAGTGTGGGAACTGCAGGCTGCTCTAATGATTTAGGCAGTTCACTATGTCCTCGCAATAACATCCTAAAAGTTCTGTCCCTGTGAAATAGGAGACATACAGTGCTGTGCAAAAGTATTGGTAAGTTTTAGAAAAGCAATGATCAAAGAGAAGTGGATCAATGTTGAATTAAATTTAAGAAAATAAATCTAGTCTAGATCTAGTGTTCAGAGAATATGGTCTGTGTCATGGCAGTATGGTAATGGTATACAAAGCCATATAATACCTAAACAACATACTAAGCTAAAAAAAAAAACAAAACTGGCAGAATCATTATGTTATTTCTTTGCCTATATAATACTAACAAATGTTTTGTCAAAAATGCCCCAAAATGAACTCTGAACTCATTAGATATTTTTAGACCTAAAAAACCATACAATTTTGTATACAAGCTAAGCAAGTATGACATATCAGTAAACAATGTCAGGCATAAGAGGAAAACAAACTTTATTTAAAAAAGGAAGGTTTATCACACAAAGGCAAATGAAAAAGAAGAAATGCAAACATCTATGAACAGACCACAAACCCCCGTCCCGCCTCCAGCTGCACCCCTCCACTGGCACTGGAGGGGTTCCTGTTACAACCAAGTCAAACCGAGCCAAAAACAAGCCTCGTATTGTTCTGATTGTGTTTACTTACACTACATCACAATGAAGAGCGGACAATTGGAGGGTACAGCATAAAGATGAACAGTTTGGACTTTCCACATGAATTCAAACACAGGACCTCGCACTAACATTTCTCTTTAACATTGAGCTGACGAAGTACAAATGAAACATGAAGATTCAACTATGCAATACAATTGACTGATCACTTTAAGACAGATTTTACATGTTTCAAATGGGCACTTTGAGAGGAATCAGGCTCGACAAACAAAAAATAAGAAAATTAGAAGAGAGGAGCCATCCAGGGTTTTTATTGAAGTAACATCAAACCTGTGTGTTGAGGTAAGCATGCCACTTGGGAATACTCAGGAAGCGATTCCCTTTAAAAAGGACTCCCTTAACCATATCCCCACTCACTTTGTAATTCGCCTTGACAGTAAATCAATTCTCGAGCCTGGCCCCTTGGACTCCTCCAACCCGAGGTCCTCCTTTCTCAACATTCCTGCACACATGAATCACTGCAGCTCCTGGCTTCTAGAAGGCATTTCCTGCCCGGCCCTCCTTCTCTCTCTCCAGACTCCTCTGCTGAAAAGTTGGGCAGGAACCCGACCGAGCTTTGATTTGGACCCAGGGGGGACAGGGAGGAGAGCCAGGCCCAGAGCTAAGGCCCCGTGCGGGACAAGCAGTGACACAGAGATTTGGTACGTGTTGTGGAGATGCCTGCACACCCAAAGTCCGGGATTTAGTGCTTTATCCTCCAATATGCAATCTCAGCAGCAAAAATGTTTCCAATGGCAACACTCTGCCTCTCAGATAGTCCTGAGGGTATGTCCTGCTAGGGTTTAAGTACATTCTCTCTTGGACTGATGTTCATTATTTCAGTGTGGACACCACTTCATTCTGAACATCACTCAAATGTAGTGTTCTTTTATGTATCATTTACACCTTGGGCTGAACAGCATTCATTTCAATTATTTATGGCAAAATGTACAGAATTAGTAAGATTGACGCAGTACATCTCTCCCAGCATTACTAGTAATGTCCAAATCCATAGTATCTCTATATACACATGCAAGTTTCCAAAGAGCGGACTCCCGGGGAGCATAAAAAACAATGTCTTCATTCTATTTACACAGAGGTGAGTTATATCACAACACACAGGTCACAGACGTGGAGTCCAGAGTGGTCTGACGAGAAGAGCTGGCCATAGTGAAGTGCTGTGTGTGTGTATTTGTCTGTGAATGTACAAGTGTGTGTCCTCCTCATCCTTTAGATCATGGCTCTTATCACCAGCCGCCCGTTGACCTGGTGCAGATAGGAGCTCTGATCCGACTCTAAGCCTGGATTGCTCAGAGCTTCATCCTCGCTGTCGAGCGGTTCCTCTTTGACCTTGATGACCCCGATGTGGGGGTCTGGATGCTCTGCACTGGAGCCACTGCTGCTGCTGCTGAGGGTGTGCTTCCGGATGACGCCTCCAGGGGGCAGTCTGTCCTCCTCCATGCGCTCACTCTGGTCTCTGTGCAGCTCCTCCTGCTCTTCCTCTGATTCCTGCAGGTGTGTGCTGGGCTGACGTAACTGCTCAATGGACTTGGACAACAGCTGCAGAACACATTGGCCTCATATTAATGATGATATCTACAGCACAAACCTTTACACATCAAATCTTTTATCACAGTGCAATGCAGAAGACTTTTGTTCATGAATGTAGTGAAGTCAGGCAGTCAAAATAAATATCAGATATATGCCATGATCTTAAATTACCTCAGTAACATTTTCACATTGATTTATTCAGCCTATTTTTTCCTTTGTTGCTGTTTTTATCCATTGTTTCTTTCTAGCATTTCTGCTCCTTTCAAGGCACTTTGCCACTAGGTGGCTCCACTAATAGAGCTCATACTTAACACTTGGTTCACACAGCATTACTGTCTGCAGAATAGAGGCCAGGCCATATATAAATACACCTCAGAGCGGCATTAGTAAACAAAGTTCATCACTTCTTAAGCTTCTGTAGATTTCCATGAGTGCCCCCTGCTGTACAGTGAATGCCTGGAAATTAATTAGGGCAATGTTTCAGAGCTCCTCTCAGTAAACACTAAGGGCTCATCCCTGATTAGGGGCCATTTATAACCTCTACTTAAAAAGGCTTTAGTTGCGATCTCACTGGCTTGAGTGATCTGCCCTGGGCTCTTCACGTGTTACTGGACAAAAATCACAGCTGATATAGATACATTTAATTGTTGACTTTGACAGTTAAATATCTAGTGCTTTAAATGTTTTTACTGTATGACTCCTATGTGTTCATTTAAAGACTGGAGTAAGAAATGCAGTTGTTGTTCCCAGGACTCTATGGGCCCCTCTCTGGGACACATCAGTCGTGTGCTAACACAATGCTGCCTTTCACTGTGTCTGCCACCTCACACACGTCCCTCACCAGAATAATTACTCTCTGTGTAAAGAGAGGTCACTTCGGCCAGCTCACAGAAACACAAATATTGGCACAGAGGAACAAAATGTATTCGGGTCCTTTTCCTTCATTTGAACTTAGGTGAATTGAATTTCACAGCGTTAGCATGAGAACAGCACTGATGCCTTAAGCTATGATAACAGAATTAGTGCAGGGGAAGCATTTCTTCCCTATTTGAAGTCAGTCTGCACCTCTTTGCTTTGCAAAAATAACACCAGGATTTCAGGGAAGGCACTCACTGAAGTGAAACTGTAAACTTGTACTAGCACATTTGCTTTCACAAAAGTCTGAAAATAGAATACTTTTATGAATAAATCAGAGCCTGCAGTGAAAATGAAACTTAAAAGGAGAAGACAATAGACCATCATGTGAAATCTCTTAGTGGTGATTCAAACACCGATGTGGCGTACCTTGTTTATATGGACCTGCTGCTGGTACTGCTTCTGCTTCTCCAAGAAGTGCTGGTGTTGTTGCTGGATAACCAGTTGGGCCAGTGTGTTCTGGGGCAGTGGCGCAGACTGGGTGCGGTTCAGGGGCCGGTGTTTGGGAAGTTTGGGCCTGGTGCTGGACGGACGCTCCTTCATGGCCAGAGGAGACTGTGGCAGGGAGGACATAGAGCCAGGGCCTGCACAAAGACAAGAAAGTAAAGCCAGTTAAAGTCAAATGTTGCTAAAAACAGAGCCATTCATTTATATTAGCAGCCCTGACTAAATGTGTGGTAATGTCGATAAAAAGTGCCTTGAACTTTCTGACTCACTTACTCACTTCTCCAGAAGTGACTCATGGAGATTTTCAAGCCAAACCATCCTTCTGGCAGTGTGCTCCAGGTTGATATTGAACACATATACAAAGTCTTAATTACTTCCCTGATGTTGGAAAGTCTTGAATAGTTCCTGTTCCTTGGCACCCACGTTCACAAAAATCCGAAGAACTCACCGGAAAAGTTTTTCTCATGTGAATTCACACGGATGTCATTAAATGTTCCAACAAAGATTTAGTATTTATTTTTACTCAAAAAGCAGTGCTGTAAGCAACTGCATTTTGTGATTGGAGAATTTTGTTTTGAAGGTGCACTATGTAACCTTTCTGAAAGAGGATGTCATGCCTGGAATCTTCCACAGCATGGCAATAAACATATGTGTCTTGGCATGTATTCAATAACAAGTGTTTTATTTATTAAAAATTACCTTGTGGAGTCACCTCTGCACAGATCTGATCTGTAACTTGGGCTGGTGGTGTCACATGTTTCCAAGGAGATAGATAAACCCATTGCTATACAGTGAACATTGCAGGCAAACAATAACATCTCCATGGAGTTGGTCATGGACTCTCCACCAAAAAAGTTACATACCCTTTTTAAGGGTATGTTACCTTTTTTAAGTATTTTACTGTTTCCAAGCAGACTGTGCCTCTGGGGAGGTTGATGAGACTATATACAGAGTAGACTGTGATGTACCTGAGGAGAGCATCTTCTGCTGCCTTATCTGCTCCTTCTGCAGCAGGTGCTGGAGCAGAGCCTGGTGACTGGGGCTCACTTTGGACTCCAGGCCTGAGTGGAGAGGCACAGGGCCCAGCAGGTGTCCCGGGAGGCCGTGCTTGATCTCTGTCGATCGGTCTTTCAAACCCATAGCAGCCTGAAAAATATATCCAAAATACACTTCTTTATTCATAAGCACTGATTTAAGAGTGTCACATGTATTGGATCTTGATGCACAGATTATGTTGGATTTATAACAAATATTTAAAAATGGGATTACAGGAGTGAGTGCAGCTGCTGAACAGATATCTGAAGAATGTACCAGAAAAGTGTATTTATAAGGCACTGTTGTCAAGAATTTCATTAAAACTGGATTTGGAAAACTATTAAGTCCAAGACAGAGCAATATGATATGTTTGTATGTCCTATATTTTACACTGCAGTGACTGAAATCCAGTATTTATCAAGTGAAAGCCACAGGTCAATAACTCCAACAAAAAGTGAGAGGACATCATTTTTGAACACAGCAAAAACATGGCTGGATCATGCATCTTGTCTTAGAATGTGGATACTTTTGTACTTACACCAGTGGAGAGGCCCAGGGAGATGTTAGGTAAAGAAGGAGAGGTGTATAAACTCAGCATTGAGACAGAGCCCTCTGGACAGAACAGTCTTGGTTGTGAAGGCCATCGCTGCATCCAACAGGCAAGAAAAAAAACAAATACAAGACATTTAGATGGAGGCGACAGTTTTAGAAATCCCACTATGGACCATTTCTAAAGATAACAAGAACAGCAGTGCAAAATGTAATGTACTGTGAAGAACAACAGGCCTCTTTGTGGAAAACGGAAAGGTATGAGATTCTCGGACGACTTATGTAAGGAGTGCCAATATGAAAAAGTGTTGCATTGATTGGGGAATTTAAAGGTGCACTACGTAACCTTGCCTAGATTGTCCCACAGTACGGCATCTATTTCAACAAAGACAAGGAGACGCCGCCAGGCCAAGTTAGAGGGGAGCCGACTCATAGAAAGAATGCATGTTTTACAAGGTATTTTTGACCAATAAAAACTTGTGATTGAACAAATTCTAAATGGATAAGTTTAATGCCATACTGCGGAACATTCAAATCAAAGTAATTATATCTTCAAGAAGGTTGCAGACCCCGCACAAGAAATATTACATAGTGCACTTTAAAGATATCAAACATAGTTGGATGTGTCCCCAGTTTTGGACGATGGGGGTGAGAGTGCTCCCGCCCTGAGCTGCACTGGGGCACACTTCCTGTACCCAGCTGAGCCACGCACCAGCATGTGGTTTGGGAACAGCCATGTTTATCCTTCCAACCCCTGCCACTATTCAGTGACCTGTATGTGGATATCCGGCCTATATTTGACCCCAGGGACCAGTTCCCTCTGAAAAAGGATACCTAATGTAACGGTGCACAAACACATTATGCTTTTGCTACAGGCATGAGGTCCACATGCAGCTCTGTCTTCGGCCAATAGCTTTCACGAGAGCTTTAGCTTAGCTTACAATAGTAATACAGCCTGTTTATGTTGTTATCATGCGAGTGTCTTTGGCTACCAGTGCCTGGGATATCAATTAAAGTGCACAGTTTGTCTGTCTCCCCGAGCCCCAACCCTGCGCCCCAGTCAGGTCGGCTCTCCCCTCTCCGAGTCACTGGAGGTCCCTGGGAGAGTAAACAACGGTACTTAAAGGAAAACACAGCTGCACTCCTAAACATTGTTGGGAGATGTGTCATAACTGCCACCCAAAAACATTGTACTGTGAAGAATTGGTCCAAAAGAAGCACTAGCCACGAACTTAGGCATGAATCTACAACCTCAGAGGAGCTCACACAACAGCATGTGGCCAAGACCGGGACAGAAAACTATAAACTTCAACAAGCTGTTTTTGTCTGTGACATTTGAGGAAAAATGTAAAAAATAATGTAACTTTCTCTGCATTGGCTGCAAAACTTGTAGCAACAGATATAGACAATGTGCTAATAAAAAAGATGTTTGTTTTTTAGCAATAGACCACAAATATTCATAAGATCTAATTAAGCTACTTTACCATTTTACCAAACCATGTAGTAAATATATTTTATAGGTCAGCACACATCTCAGACATGGCCACTATACTTTTAAACCCAGTCACCTACATTAACCTTAAAAACATAGTTGCAAAAGGTTCACTAGGACTATTTTTGTCATTAAAACATTCACGCTTGTTCTTCATTGCTGTTTTATGCAACTTCATATGCATTGCCAAGTCAGTTTTCTACGTTTCCGTTCATGTATTGATTCTTGTTTGTCAAGTATGTGTTTTGACCGCAGAAATCCTCATGATCTTAAGTGAGTGTAATTTTTGGTGGGGGAAAATTACCTCGGTTTTTGTGGTAGTGGGCAGAGAGGAGGGTCCGTTCTCAGCCCCCAAGGCACTGGAGGCTCCAATGGGTGAGCTTGGACCTGAGCCAGGAGCACTGTTAGTAGGCGTTGAATCTAGAAAACAGAAAAAGTATGCATGGTCACACAATGGTGAATGGTAAAACACTAAAGGATAAGGGAGTTCAGTTGGATGCATTTCTTATAGTGGGTTTACATTGGCTTTAAATATACATATAGCTTTGTTTCAAATTGCAACACAACATTCTATAGTTGTTCTACAGTATAATAAAAAGATAAGAGGACCTTTATTTGTCTCACAATATGGAAATTCCAATGTTGCAATGCAAAGTACAACATCAGAAGAATTTAAAAAAAACAATTAATTTAGATACAGTAAGGCAAAAGTAGCATTGTTAAAACGATGACTTGGTCTTGTGGATTGATATAGTGGGTCACAGATAAAAATAATCAGGTTCAACACTTATGGATTTTACTTTTTAGAAATTTCCAGTCAAAATAAAATAATAAAATGACACCACAACATTCTATTGGTTTAAAATGTTGGCTGTGATGGGGGAAAAGTAAAATTATTTTGTAACTGTGTGGATTTTTGCTTTGGATTAGGATTATTGATCTCAAATAAATAGTCAGTTTCATAATTGCAAATGTTGTTTCTGGACAATTGGAAAATATCATATAATCAATAGAAAGTAATAGTTCCTGCTCTCCATCTTAGAGTGTGACATCATCTGATTCTAGAATCTAAAAACAGCCAATAGTAATTTCTTACCCATTATCTCTAGGGCCCTCTTCTTGTACGGGGTCATGATGTTGCTGTCTCTTCGTTTTAGCATTGGGCTGCTCCTCCTCTCTGCTACTTTCTGCTTCAGTCTTGATCGTACCTTCAGGTTTGGCTCGGAGGCTGCAAGAAAAACAAATACAAGATATAAAAAGAGTTTGCGCTGTGTCTTTTTATAGAGTCATGTAGCGAGTAGTGCAGTGAGTGTCATAAACTTCATTACCCAAATAGTAAATCACAAATAAATGAATCTAAATGAGAAGTTAAAGCAATAAATCTGTTGGAAATAAGCAATGTTGTCAGGTTTCAAGTGTAATAATTTTAGGTTGTGTTACATTCGGAGCAGGTTTCAGATAAATGAATTGAGTCAGGCTCGGGCCCACTTCCACCTCATCTGGACCAAATTAGGTCGAGCAACACACCAAGCTCTAAGTGAAATAGTCCGCTACCTGCCGCCCTGGTGACCACACTCTGATACAGTAGCAACAGTTAAACTAACACAAAAACATGGCAGATGTTTCAAGCTCGCCCTGCGCCCGCCTTCATCCTAATGCAAAACAGAGAGATCCCAAAACTCCGGTCTAACACGTGCACCGCAGCTCACAGTCACAAATCAAGTCCATTGCTGTTGATAGAAGAATGGTGTAAGACTTTTTAGTGCTCTTAAGTTGGCATTGACAGCTGACACCAATAAGACAAACACACAATTTCATTTCAGACATCTTTTCACGTATTTCAGTTATTTTTTATGTGAAAATGCAATGTCTACCTTACATTCATTTTGGACGAATCCTCAAAATGACGGACGGTATGACGGATTTATTTATTGAAGCAAAGAACTAAAAAACTGGAAGATTGTGACTTTTAGATATGAAAAGTACCCTATGAAGATTCATGTTCTGGTTCAAAACAAGCTAAAAGTAGACAATAGATAATATAATAAGATATGTTCTCCTATTCTTCCATGTGCGTCAGACTATTCATTGTGACTGTGGCTCACTGGGTCAGCCTCATTTGGTGTCCCTTTCAGCGTTCAGATACAGCAGTGTTACACACCGACACAAATACAAATGAATACATAAGCTGCTCTATTGACTGGGAGCCAGAGCTGTAGTCTGCATCCAAGTTATGTAAACCTGTTACACAATGGCCAACCTGTTTGAAATATTTAGCTCAGATCAATAATTAAAAGTGTCTTTTATGCAATGTGTAGAACACACAGCGGTGAGAAATGGCGTGACGTGGGAGCGCTGCGGGGAGAGCAGAGCTGTGATAGGGGCACTTGGAGGGGGCCAAATGCACATGCTATTTCTGGCTTTTGTCAAAAGCAGCAAAACCCTGTTCCATAATACAGCCCTGTAATCCTGGGGGTGTGAGGTAGATGAGAGTGAGTGAGAGAGGAAGACAGCAGGCAGGGGAGATAAATGCAGAGAAAACACTGCAGGGAGTCCTATGAATCTGTTGCCTTGATTGCTTTCTATTTTTACACGCCACTGCCACCAAGCTACGCATCCCAATTGGTCGCCACGGGAACACCAGACCACAGCTTGAGAACAAACACTTTCTCACTGGTGTCTGTGGAAAAAAACGTCCCGAGAGAACTGCAGTGCAACAGGAGGTAATGATGGCGCGCATATACAAGCCAACGCCAGGGTCACTTCACTCCAACTTTTCACTTAAAGAAAATATACTGGATGCCCGCTCTGCCGCGCACATAAATCAACCTGCTTATTGTATTTGAAAGAGGTGCTGCGGGGCTTGTGCTTTGCAAGTAAATGTGTTATACTATCTCCGTATAATCAGAATTTTAAGCATGCTGTCACCGTCAGGGCCAGAGTCCATTACACCCTGAACCTGGACAGATGGCTTAGAGACAGAACTAAACAAAGAACTGCAGTCTAAATAGTAAAAAAATACATGAACTCAAATAGCTAATAAAACAGCCAATTCTATGCACACTATTTTAGGCCTTAATGACCTCAAATCTTCTATAGCTGTTCTCTTGGTAGTTTTGTTACAGTATGGGATTTTTGGAGGGATTATTATAAGTCTTCCATGCACCTGCTGAATGTACACTTTTGGTAAGTGGGTCAACAACACCAGGCAAGGTGTTGCTACTTCTTAGTGTTAAGCTGCAACTATTCTTACTACAGACTACTTTGTATCATGAGTCTACAATCCAGTCTATTTTAGTCTGTGGAAGTGAAACAAAGAGGATATCAGCATACCAAGAAAACAGGTTGGCCAAGTAAAGGGGCCACTTGGGTAATTGTGTATTTAGGGCAATGAACTTTAAACAAATAAAAAGTGCTGAATACTAAGTACAGTGACTTTGGTAAGCAAACTTAGAAGAAGGTGCAAAGAGAATTATACAAAAAACAAGAGATGGGTGATAATTTCTTTACTAGATTCTATCAAAATCCTTGTTTTGAGAATATGCAAAATTAGAATGTTGACTATGGTATATTATTCATAATAAGAAAACTGCACTTTTGGGTTTAATACAGTCCATACACTTGATACTGATACTTGATTCTCAATTAGGACATTCACAGGTACATTTGAGCACATTTAAAATGAATTTAAACAAATATGATATTGAAATCATCGTGAGAAAAATAAAAGATTTTTCTCAATATCGCAAACCCATCCAAAAAAAAAAAAAGAGTTACATAAGTAGATAAACTTTTGGGCATGTGTTCTGTTCTATCAAAAAATATTTTAAACCCTAATATTTCCCTGTCACTTGACCTCAGCCACATAAACGTGCCAAGGGGCCCTTCAGGCAGCAGAATCCACAGGACATCTGTGCTCGAGTCATCTCCACTTCATTTGGGGAGTGCTATCTTTGCTTAAACAAACACTGCTGTCGAGGTCCATCCTGTCTGTGTGCCAGTCTTAGCAGTGCACCACCTGCCAATCAGCCGCCAGTGACAGCACGGGCCCATGGAAACAACAGTACCTTTGTGCACGCCCCCTCCCCTCCTCGCGTGCCAAGCTCTCCTTGGACTTTAATGAAGACAGACAGGAAGTGGGGGAGGAAGACCAGAGCAGGAAATGACCACATATAGATTGAGGAATTCAAAGAGCCAAAGAAGTATAGCTTTATCAGTGCAGCAGAGTTATAGGCCCAGGGAGAAGAGATGATTGAATGAAAGCATGAAAATGTGATGAAGAGCAGAGGGACTGAAATTTTACCCTTGAGGTATTTGTATAAATGTCTTTTAAGTATATGAGGTCAAAGACAAACAATGCTGCCATAAAGACTATGTTATTTCAGAAAACTGGCGATTTCACTGGAAAGACACCATATTATACTAAGCACATTTGTCCCACATATACATATATATTTACAAGGTACTTTTCTCAGAAGAAAATTACAGCAAATAAATTCTGATTCAAACGTTTTTCTCAGTCTCTAATCTGTGCTCCAGCAACACGCGCTTATTTTCACAAAGGTAATTTCTTTGCTTGAGCTCTAAATTGCATATATACACAACATGACAGGTCTGTAGTTAAATAACTCACCACCTATAACTGCTTTTCAGTTTAATTAAAAGAGACACAGAAGGGGAAAGGTGCATAATGTAATTTGGTGACCTCATGGCTGAATTATGAAGTTTGGGGTTTGGCTTGTGTTCATGCAAACCAAAAAGGTAGATTTTTTGCTTATTTATGCAGCCAACCCCCTAAATGGGTTCTCAGACTTTAAACCAACAAACCTGAACTGCGCTTTGCTGTGTTTTGAAAGATAATTTAAAATGCCCTGAGAAATGAATGCTGTTAATTAGGTGAACACCTTTAAAAAACTTTATTCATACCACATGGAGTCAAATTACTGTGTGCACATAAATCCAATGCCTATAGTCCAAATGATACTAATTTAATCTAAAGTAATCCAAACAGAAATATAGTTGTCAGGGTGACTGTTGTGTCGTGTGCCAGTCTTTAGGGAGCTTTAATGATGAGCCCCGGGGTAATGAACTGGAGGTCAAAGGTCGCTCTGAGCTTGACTGATGTCATTAGCAGGTCAGCTCCAACCTCAGGAAGCTCTATGTGGTGCAACAAGACGTCTGTCTGCAAGCCAATTCCATACATTCATTTGCTGTATTGAAAAGCACCATTCACTGTAATGGAATAAAATATGAATTGTGAACTTACTAAAATACTAAATGTGATAATTAATATTTTTTCTATCTGACCGTGTTTATTTCTGGATGTGGTACTGTATGTCCTTGCGGTGAGGGGTATTTTTATACATGGAAAGAAGCAAACCTGTCTTTCTCAAGGGGAAGTCGTCCTTGCTCTCGATGGGTGACGGCAGTGTGTACTGGCAGGTGGGGGAGGTGCCGCCCGGAGGTGGAGAGCTTTGGTCCAGGGATGTGTGATGAGAGGACCTGGTACACATTAAAAACACACATTAATCCACACTATTGCAATTAAGATTACATTATTTAAACACAGTATCATTTCTTTAAATCACTACAAAACAATACTATTTCAACTAGAGTGACTGCTACTTACATGTACCAGAGTTTTGGGTGCTGAATGAAAGAGTGGGTGCCTCCATTGCTCACAGGGTCCTTTGCAGTTTTATTCAACAGAAACTCTTGGAGTTTCTGTTTGACCTCTGTACTGGCCACAGCACCTGTGAGACCAGCAGAGACAAACAGGGGGATTGGGGTTACCCTAGGGCAGACAAATCTGATCACTTTTGTCTAGAAATCTTCCCATATTCCCCTTTCCTCCTCACAGCAGCTCTATTTTATGTAGAAACATTGCCCCCTTGTGGTGTGTGTGTCTGTATATTTCGGGCTGCTGTGGTGTGACTGCAGTGAGATGTTCTTTCCCACTGGGGGATTACAGTTGCAGAACACAGTTTCAAATTACCTGTCCTGACAAAGTCATAAATCTATTCTATAATTAGCTGTAAGGTAAAAACAGAATGAAACACAATACACTAAGTTATTTTCACCTGGCTATTAAGAGACTGTTTTCCTAAATTGTGAGCCTGCATGGCACCAAGCAAAGTATTTTATGGCTCCTTCAGCATCTGAAAGTGTAATTATCCCTGCATATTAAACAATATTTAAATAATACTATAAAAATAATATTAAAATCCAAGCCAGAGCATGTTTAGACAGTGTGGTGTGGTGATGAGGCTCACTCTCTCTGGAGCGCTCCTTGGCCCTCAGGCTGAGTGCAGTCACGTGCGTCTCCCTGCGGTGGCGCTCTTGCTCCTTCTCCTGCTGGTTCTGCTGCTCCAGACGACGCTCCTTCTCGGCCAGCTCCTGCTGCTGCTTCATGGCCTGCAGCTCCTGCTGGAGCTGTGCACAGGACAGAGTCAGAAACAGGAATAATGTGAAACAAAGCATTTTACAGTAGTACTGCAGTCTATTGCACTTTTACTGCAGTGGACCACACTGAGCTCATCTGTGTAAACAACTCAGTATAATGTGCTGAGTGCGTTAAAGAGCCTGCAAAATTGCGGAATACATTAAATTAAGTAAGTGCATTAGCCGAAATTGTTTCTATTGATTATTACAAGAAAGCAGATGCACAAATTTGGTATATATGTAAAAATCCTGTCCTCTCATGATGGCCCCTCCTGCTCTTCTCCATGTCTATAGCCATGTTTTCAGTGTCTCTGTGCTCAGACCTTGAGATGCTCCTGTTTCTGTCCCTGTCTCGTGTCTCATGTCCTTCATATCTCATGTCTCTGTGCTCAGACCTTGAGGTGCTCCTGTCTCTGGTGTCTCTTGTGTCTCTTGAGTCTCTCGTGTCTCTCATGTCTCTGTGCTCAGGCCTTGAGGTGCTCCTGTCTCTCATGTCTATTGTGTCTCTCGTGTCTCTTGTGTCTCCATGCTCAGGCCTTGAGGTGGTCCTGTTTCTGTCTCTGTCTCATATCTCTCATGACTCTCATGTCTCATGTCTCTGGTGTCTCTGGTGTCTCTCGCGTCTCTCGTGTCTCTTATGTCTTTGTGCTCACACCTTGAGGTGCTCCTGTCTCTGTTCCTGTCTCATGTCTTTCATGTTTTCAGTGTTTGTGTGCTCAGACCTTGAGGTGCTCCTGGAGCTGGGCCTGGTGCTGTCTGCTCAGCTTCTCGTGCTGTTTCTGGAACTCGCTGATGAGGAGCTGCTTCTGAATCTGCTGCTGCTTCTGGATGAGCAGCAGCTCCTGCCGG
>KN481751.1:0-12119 GCA_000787095.1 Periophthalmodon schlosseri | reverse complement strand
CGACGCTGCTGAATCCTACGTGTATCATCGATCAAGAAAATAAAATTGAAGAACGAAGTAAGAACGGTGGCGGTGAAAACGGGGTTGATCGGCAATATGGCGTCTTGAAAATAAGCGATTAACGATTGCTCAAACATGCATGAATCACTCCAAAAACAACTTCAAGAGGGTAAATGAGAAGGGGAAACAACTACAGCATGGCTAAAACCTCTGAAAAGTCGATTTTGCAGGATAGGTCTGCTTTAAAATGACAGGAACTGTATGTAAGACTTGTGACTGTGACCCCAGATAAGAGCTAGACGTAGATGTTTAAATCAAATCCAGAACAATTGAGAACAACTGTATGCTGATTTATTCTTACGTACAAAAACATTGAACATGATGGCTAAGCTGTTTATGTTATAATTTGGTGTTTGGGTTCTCAAGATGATTGTCCAGTCAGAAAGCAGAAGAGCCCTCACACGAGTCTGTCATTTGGGTTGCCAGATTCAATGCTGAAATCCACTTGGTTTCAGCCTAAAAGGACTCTCTCACTATGCCTAAACCCCGGCACGTGCAGCCAATCATTGATCAGTGCTAGCGTCTGCAGCTCAGTGAACTGTGGAGGCTCTGAGCTTTCATGATGTTATATACTCAGAATGAGTTAGCCTTTTTCAGGTTAAGTCAGCCTAGATATCACATGGATATCACGACAGTCATAACAGTTTTTCTATGGCTTTTCACTGACTTTAATGGGAAGAGACAGTTATTAATTGAACGAAAAGCTCAAAATGACCTTTTAAACTAAATTAATACTGATATTTGGGCAGTTAGTGCATGTTTGACTTTACATTTGTTAACATTAGTAACTAGAACCGATTAGACCCAATATGGCAGAAGATGGCAAAAACAGTGATGTCTGGTGGTGTGATGTTGGTATCAGGGGAGAGGCCGTTAACCTCGCCTCTCATCAGACAACCATCAGAATGACTCAGTGATGGTGACAAATTAGTTTCCTGTCCCTCCATGATGCCTGTGGAATGAAAGAAATATTTGGCTCGCGTCGTCACAATATGGCTGCTTCCTTATAAGGAATCTGCAGTCGTTTAAAGAGGATGTAATAGGGACACATTCTAGAGGTATATTTGGTGAAATTTCAAATGGAGGACAATGGGGGATAAATGTAGGCATGAGGCAATATTTTTGTACTAAAATATGAAAACATGGTTACTGGGACCACACAATATATTAAAAAGAGCACTATGTAACTTTCTGGAGATGCCACACTAGCATGATTCCAAAACTATGCTTTGGAACATCAGCAAGGAGACAGATACGTTTTTGCCATACTGTGGAATAATATAGCCAAAGGAACAACATTTCCACGAAAACGAGCAGGAGGAGGCCCTCAGAAGTGAAGATGCAAGCCCGCTCACAATAACGACGCATGTTTTTCAATACTTTAAGTGTCTTATTGCTCTCAAAACGGTCTACAATTACACAGGTCTGACTTAAATGAATTATATGGTCACTTTCTGATGCTATGGTGAAACAACGACATAATTACACATTAGTTTGTTCATTTGCTGTGACAGAAAATACACACTGATGCAAGGGTTTATTTAATGCGCATGCGATAAATAAAATTGTTTAAATATTTTCAAACTAAACCATCTCAAAGTTCTCAAAATGGTTCCATAGCAAGAAAAGGACACGTGACTCAAACCATGGACAGTAATGGATGATTTTTAACATTCAATAGATGTAATATTTCGTTTTAAATTATAAATCACCAGCTGTCCTAACCCATGGATGGATTTAAACGATATTATTGTATTCACAGCTACACTGGGGAAAGTGTTTTGCTCAAGGACACAACAGCAGCACTTTCGAGCAGGGATCAAACTGCCAATCTGGACAAACGCTTCAACCACTGAACTACTGGCTATACTGGCAACCTCTCAATGTGACACGTAAATCCATTTATCAGAAGAAAGACATTACTTTTTTTACTTTATGGATACGTTATGGATATATTGAACGACAATTGAATTAATGTTACAAAATCCTAAATAACTTGCGTACAATGGCAACCTATCTACACAGTTTGAAGTGTTGCTGGTTCAATCTTTGTGGACTTCATCTAGTCCTGCTTTAGACCTGGTTTAGACAGACAATCCCTTCATAACAGGATCTCAGAATGTTGCTAGGATACCACGTTTCTAAAATTATAAGATTATTTCCTTCCAATTGCTGTCAGTGCAGAGGCTGAAACCTGCTTGGATCTTTCTTTTTACTTAAATGTTGAATTCATTGGGTAATTCATTCAGACATTTTATTGTAATGTTATACATAGCTTAAGTCTTCAATTGGAATATTAAATACAGTCGCCCATTGAGAGTAACTACTAGGTCTAGATCTATGTGAAAATGAGTTTGGCTACTTCTTAAAGGTGCACTATGCAACTTTTGTGGGGGAGGGTCCATCACCTGCTTGTCTCCATGGAAATGTTAAGGCTGTTCCTGAAATATTTCACAGTTTGGCATTTAAAGGGCTCATATTACACTATTTTCTGATCTATGTTATAATGTTGTTTCCTCATCGCAAACAGACCTGGAGTTGTGTTTTGTTTCATTCACATGTTTACCACACAAACCCTGCATATTTAGGCTGAGTTCTTCTCTCAACTGAAAACACTGCATATTTAGGCTGAGTTCTTCTCTCAAACTGAAAACACTGTTCCACCTTGTGATGTCATGTGGTAATACAGGAAGTGCTCCACTGTGTTTTTAAACTAGATTCACTAGATTCATTTGGATGATTTCAGCCTTGGAGTTGCCAGTCTCAAGGTAAAAGGCAGCTGTTAGCTTAAAAACTACCAGTACATGACATCACAAGGTGGAACAGAGCATTTTGAGCTTTGGAGATGTAGACAGACTAATAATGCAGGATTAGGACGTGTGAAAGAAACAAAACACAACTCCAGGTATGTTTCTGATGAGGTAACAACATGGCTAAAAGCTCACAAGAATGAATTTTGTGTAATATGGGACCTTTAAGTTATCTGTCACCATGACGATAAGTGATACCGGTATGCCAAATTACAAATAATCTACGGAATGGATCTTACAAAAATAAAACATATTTTACAAGGTATTTTAAACAAGCAAGGTATATCAGTTTCATCAGTTCATATTGTGGAACATTCCTGACAAAGCAATACCATCTTCATGACACTAGCACCACCAGGAAAGTTACACAGTACACCTTTACATAATAAATTTCTGTGACAATAGAGAGATGTCAGTTGAAGTGAATGTCTACCCTGTCCTCTGTTACAGCTTGTATCAAAAAAAACAAACAAATTAAAAAAATATAGATTTGTCTGTCATTCCTATTTGTCATCGCACTATTTTCATGTCTCTTTTGAAATAACATTTTGGAAAATCTTATCAGCTCTTCATTTCGGTTTTATCATTATGAATGTGCAGCTGACACAATATCCGTGCACCTTCTTGTCTAGATTACACTACCTCCATGTTGTGAAGGTGTCACTCGGCTGGTACTTTCAAGATATCCATCAGTGTTTTTCATTTCCCACATTTATCTACGGTTTATGGCGGGCCGTAACCATGGAAACGCCCGGGCAGCTGTCATGTTTACCCTCACTATCAGATTAGGCGTTGTGGTGGAACATTGTTTGGATGAGAGTTTCTTCTCACCAAGTATGATGTCATCCTTTTTGGGAAAGAGCTGGACTGGATTTTAGGCTGCTGTATTCTGCCCCCCAGTGGTCATTCGGTGGATGTTCAGAGATGAGAAACAAAGGCAGGGTTGGTACGATACAACCAGGGTTTAGAATACTTGATACCTGCGTTAAAATGTATTTTCTAACATAGTGAGGTAAGGTGAGGTACACTTTAATGTCAGTTCCGTTGAATAGTCTGTCAGAGCGCTGTTTTCTGAGCGCACAATCTGCTCACATTAGCTACGTTATATCACAGTGTAAAACATGACATAATCAAAACATCTTCATGTTTGTAATGCGTTTATTTATGAATCACAGAAGGAACTGTGGAGTTTGGCATTTCAGTGATGGAAAGTGTATTTAAAAAAGTACTCTTACTTGGTTAAACTGTACTTAATTACAAGTACAAATACTTCAGCCAAAATTGTACTCAAGTAAAAGTATAAAGTATGAATGTAAAATACTGCTCAAAGTACTATTTTTACTAGTCACTTTTTTAAGGCAATTATAGTGGCATTTTAGAAGACTTTTGTACCATAGCGGTCGCATACACACAAATCACAAAGAAACCTGATGAAGATCTGATGATTTTGCCGTTTATAGGTCATTTAAATATTTTTTAGCTAAAAAAATCTGACAATAACCCGATTTTGTGTGTGTATGTAACCGCAACCACTGTGAGGCCTAATTAAGTTTCACTCCCCAAAGCACATATTTATTAGTATATTTAGAACTATCCCCAAAAATCTACTCAAATAGTAAAGTAGATATTTCTAATTAATTACTTAACTCCTGGATTATATACCGTATTTTCCGGACTATAAGTCGCACTTTTTTCATAGTTTGGCCGGGGGTGCGACTTATACTCAGATGTGATTTATATGTCAAATATGTTTTTTTCTTCATTATTATGCATTTTTTGGCTGGTGCGACTTATACTCAGGTGCGACTTATACTCCGGAAAATACGGTAGTACTGCAGTGTGCAGTTGCAGTTTAATAATTATGTATATTTATCTTACCTCAACATTTGACCCACCTGTGCAACCTGTGAGTATCATTGAAAAACCACCGTGCAGCATCTGGGGAGCCATCTCCAGATCCACAGTCCGAGAACAAAACCCGGTACCTTCTCGCTGTGAGCTGAGAGTGCTTTGCCAAGCTCCTCTGTCCTTTGCCAGTTGACGCATCTGGTGGAGCATATGACGGCTTTTGCATATTCATTTTTTTCTGTAAATAGTGACAGCAGTAATTGAATGTGAACCCAGTGTAATTACATCAGATTAGATCAGAGTTTCCCAGAGCACAGGAGCCCAGGGGGAGTGCACATGCTATTTGGGTCACTACAATTTTTATATTTATTCACCCTATTTCAAAATGAAATAGCGGTAGGATATTTAGTGGGACTGAATGACCTCGGGAAGTGACAGCAAAATTGGTTAAGATCATTGTGCTAGTGTGGCTGAAAATAAGATTATTCAAATGTGAAGCCTGTGTATAACTATAATTATCTTTTATGTGGCAGCAGGTGATACAGTTCATGTGGAATTACGTACTACAATATCTACTGACAATACTAGGATGCACTATGTAACTTTTCTGGTGGAGCGTGTGCTTGTTTCCGTGGACATGTCATATCTCCACTCAAAGAAGCAAGTGGCATCCCCAAAGCAAGTTATAGGTCAGATCTGTGGAGAGGTAAAGATGCATTTTTTTTTTTTTTTTAACCAGTAAAAACATCTGTCATTGAATAAATGCAAGATATTAATGCCATACTGTGGAACATTCAAGATAAAGTAATGACATCTCCATAGAGACAAGTAGGCGGTGTACCCTCCACCAGAAAAAGACTAATTTCAAAACTTTAAAAAAAAAAAAAAAAATGACAGCAGGGATGAAAAAACAAAACGTTTTGTCAGTAATATTTGAGAAAAAGGTGATGATGAATCATTTCAGACATGGACCATTTTATCAAGAATATAGAAAAATGAAATGATTTTGTTTTGCTCACTAATAAACACTTTAGAATGGTGTGGTAACGTCTTAAGTCACTTTGGTGGGTCACTTCAAGCAAAAGTATTTCATTATTAGCATTTGAGCTAAAAACATAGACTAATGGGCTGATGTATACAACAAAAAAAGTAAAATTATTTGATTGATCAACTTATTTTTTTAGGTCCACAAATGGTTCATCTTGACTGAGGGATTGAAACCTTCATTATTTTTGAAAATTAAATTAAACTAAATTTTAAAAAAAAATGTTTTGGCTACCAACTCATTCTGTCCCACCAGCCAGTTGGCCAGCTGAATATGTGCCGAAAAATACTTCAAATTCATGTCCTGTTCTGCTATATCCCGTCTCACAAAAATCACACACCAACACAATTTTAATATAAATCTGTAAAAATGAGATATTTAATGACCAACATGAAAATGACATGGAAAAGTGATTGTATCATTTATAAAACTGCCAAAACAAAAATACATGTACTACCTGAAATATGAGGAACCCAAAACGTACCAATTTTATAACTACTAACTGTGCACATAAAAACTTTGAAACTTTGCAGTTTGCGGCAACGATGAGCGAAAACAAATGTCCGAAAAAGGTCTTCGATGGTAACCCTGTTTTCTGCCAACACAAAACAATGACAAAACAACAAATATGACATATATAAACCACAATCTCCACGTTTAAAAATTGCACTTTCAAATACTGGTGTCGGGAATAAATATTTGTCACCTTTCTTATAACCGTTTTCGGGTATACAGTACAATAACACAGCAATATTATAATCAGCGCTGTTCAAATAGGGCTAATAGCGATTTTTCATTCCAGCTGCTTTTTGCATATAGTACAGAATTGCATAATAGCACGTCAATAAATAAATTAACACCAATGACATCGAACGAGAGGGTAAAAAAAGATTTACAAAAAGTACTGCATAATTAACAAAGTTCCTTCATATATTATTTATATATACTTACATAATCATTCAGAAGTGCTGTATGTCTTTTAAGTCGTTTCACGTTTTGCACTGTCCCTTTAAAGTCCGCCTTCTTTTTGTAATCAGAAGGAGACGTAATTTGGCCTTAAAATTTTGTGTTTTTAATCCACTTTCGTTTTGTTTTTTGTGTTTAAACTGGACGCCTGCAAGGTCGAAAACAGTTCACCTTTCGGATCTCCGCTACTGTGGGCTTCTTGGGGGTCCAGGGGGCTGGAGGGCGTGGGCGGAGGGCGCTGGGTGCGTAGCGTAGCATCGGTTAGCTTACAGAGGGTGCCAGCGGAACCGGCGGGGCTCGTTGCCGTGGAGATGGGCGGACGAAAGGAGGAGGGCCTGGGCTGGATCATGTGGATGCCTCCGATGGGGATGAGGAGGCTGGGGGAGCGGGCGGTGTGCTGGGAGTGCAGGGGGAGGTGGCTCAGCAGGTTGCGGGTTAGACGGCCTCGGTTGGGGTGGGGGGCCGCGTGGGGTACGTCGAGATCTGATGGAGACTGAAAGATACAAATGCAATACGATTAAACAAGTCATATATTAAAGAAGACATATGCACTTGGGGATATTATGCACATATGGAGATTTTTTATTTTACAGTGTTCGGTGTAAAACCACACTATTAATCTAAAAGAGTTTAGTAATAGAAACAGATCCAGTGACTTCGATGGAATCCCAACATCTGTCATATGAAAAAAAGTATAACAGGTGTAAACTGTACGAGTTTACCACAGCAGAATATCTTTACTCTATGTACAAATATAAACAAACAGAAGGACATAATTTTAGCACCAGTACTACAGCAATGGAAGTATTATTGGAGGCGCATATACAGCCACAGACTGGAGCCATGATGTCAACATTTAGGAGAGTCCCAGAAAAGGCCTTTAGGGGCCAGAGTCCCCAAAGATCCAGTAGGCTTCTCTTTTCAATAGAATGCACTTCACCTCGGCTGAGTTATTTATTCAATACCAAATCTTGGGACTCTGGCGCTATCGAAGAACTGTAATCTATTTCGTATTTAAACTGTCATTTGTATTGGTAAGTTTTCCTGTCACATGGTTAGTCATGTGACAACCTGAGCTTGTATAAAACAGGTGTGAAACTGAATCCTTCACGTCTGAAGAAGGGCTTGACCCTGAAACGTCACACTGTGGTGCTATTAAAATGATGAGACAACTGGGAGCTCCAAGGAACTGCGGTGCGGATCTGTTTATTCTTTTGTGCAATATTTGGACTTCACTTTTATGGGATGTGCGTGTCTCTATCTACACAGAAAAACAGGTGATTTTTAAACCCTACATGTATGAGCTGGAGTCTGATTCTTTTTCAGTACAGAGCAGTGGGAAGGAGCAGGGGGTAGAAGAAAACAGCACTCAAGCCTTGAATGCAGAATACAGGATTACTCAAAATGGGATGGGGGGCAGTGTGGGGTGTGTCGAGCTCGCGTGGTGGGCGAAAGATATAAATTCAATGTGATTAAACGATTCATATATTAATTATAACGGCTCAGATTCATATGCACTTTAAAAGCATCTCTATAGTGCTTTACTTTATTCAATTATTCATTTGCTCCTTAGTTAAACTTGAACTACTGAACACAGTTACATAGGCGTGGCTGGTGTCTTGCCCAAGGACACAATGACTGCAGGAAATGCTGGATACAGGCTGGGTACAAGGATCGATTAACCTTTACATCATAACTGTGGGGAAAAACATGCAGAAAACATTTTTAAACTTCACCTTTAAACTTTCGTAGAGGAGGGTGTTCCCCTGCTTATTGCCTTGCCTGGAATATTCCACAGTATGGTATTAAACATATCTATCTCCATGAAGACAAGCAGGTGCCACCACAGGACAAGTTACGGGTCTATAAGTCAGATCTATGGAGAGGCGAACCCACTCAGAGTAAGAATGTATGTTCTTCAAGGTATTTTTAGCAGTTTAAACACTTGAAATTGAAAGATAAGTTCAATGCCATGATGTGGAACATACTAGAGAAAGCGAACAAAACTGACACAAGCAGGTGGAATACCCTCCATCAGAAAAGTTACATAGTGCACCTTTATTATTACATTAGTTATTCATGTCAATTTTGTTTCTTAAATTCTTCCTTAAGGACAAATCTTAGTTTCACCCATTAATAACTTATTTTCTTCGAAACTCAAAAATACAAGTTAAACCATTGCTGGAAACATAAGTAGAGCTTTCGGTTGAAGATGAATGAAAAACCTTCAGGCCATCACAGCCTTGGGGTGTAAAAAAGACATCAGATCCAGTCACCTTGTGTTGTTAAAGGTTATTGTCAGGCAGTGAACGGGCTTGTGTAAGAGCAGGCTCATTCATCTTACAGGCCGCCATCAATAACTATTATGGGATGTCTGACCCAGAGAAATGTAATGACATAAGAAACTGAACTGTGTATGCGATCCATTTTCTTATGAGATGCGATAAACCAGGACAAAACTATTTTTGGATCATATGTAATTACTATTTTTCTGAAAAACATTTGAATAGGTGCACTCCGTAACTTTTCTGGTGAAGGGATCGTCACCTGTTTTTCCTAATGGAGCTTTTATTGCTCTGCATGCATAGACTGTATATTTAAATGGACGTAGCTAACCCGCTAGCCGCCGCGTTCCAAATAGGAAGTGATCATGGACGCACTTCCGCCTCTATTTGGCTCTGGCTCCAATTCACTTTCTATTGAGAGACTGAGGCCCCTCTCTCCGTAACTGCTGCTGTCAGACTCGTCATTTTGATCTTAAAATGTTCGTATTAACCCGCTTTACATAATCCTGGTATTTTTATTTCACTATTGTGTCCATAAATCATGATATGAACATTAATAACAGAAAAATCAGGCACCTTCTTTCCCCGCAGTCACTCCTGCTAGTGTTAGCAACAGGTTTGATTAACAGCGTTGCTAAGCCCCCGCTCCCTGCTAAACCAGCAGCAGGCGGGAAAAGGCATTACTTTCAACAGCCTCGCTCCGGATTGGGTCTTTGGTTGCTATGATACTCGCGGGCGAAATTCCAAATATGGAATTCAGCTCCAAATTGGCCCCAATAACTGCTCCAGCCTCGACGAGCTTCATTTGACTGGAGCAGAACGCTATGGGTGACATCCCACTTCCTTAGTCCACTTCTTTATACAGTCTATGGGATGAACACTTTATAGTAACTACACTTTAATTAGCCTAATTCACCAACAAATACATGTTATTAATAATGAACAAATAGTTTATTAAAATGAGTCAGGCTTAGTAACTATTTACTATTTACCCTAACTCCGTAATGAAGTAGTTACTAAGCCAGAATCAATCATCATTTGTTGATTACGATTTAAGACTTTGTCCATGCTTTATTGAGGCTAATTAAGGTGTAGTTTTTAATAAAGTTACAGGTTCGGTCTGTGGAGAGGTCACAGAACTGATCTAAAGCAGCTTAATCAAAATAGGACAGTTAAAAATGGCTACACAACATTTTTGAACGCTAAGTATAAGCCCAAGAGTAAACTCAGAGTATTTATACTTTTAATAAACGCAAGTGAGTAAAGGGAAGTGGGTGGAGATAGGGGGTAGCTGACATTTTCTGAACATTCAAGCCTTGAGTGCAGGACAATACAGGATTACTCAAACACGCAAGAATCAATGTGAATACTGAATAAGTTAATGGTAAAGGGACACCAATACAACATGATAATGCTCATTTAAGTAGATTTTGCCCACTGTGTCCCCTTTAATGCCATATCAAATTAAAAAAAAAACATTTCCTTGGTGACGGACCCCTACCGGTAAAGTTACACAGTGCAAATTGTCAAATCCTGTTATCCCTGATGAGGTTGGATCTGAAAACACATGCCTGCAGATTAGCGCACCCTTAAGACTTATATTGGTGAAAGGAGGAAGTGGTGAAGTTATGCCATGACATAACCAAGTTTTTGCCAACAACATGTGGTCCCAATTCCAAGTATTTAACGATCCCTGGTTCTCATTTTATCAGCGGCTGCCCAGGAAAAACATGTTGTGTCTATTTGGGTGCATTATTTTGAGTCTGGGAGTTCAGTTCAACTCGTATAAAACAAGAGAGTTGCCTTTCCTTCCTTTTCCAATAAATGTGATTTTTAAATAACTTCATATGTGCCCGAGTATCTATATTTGTTCTGCTTGTTGACCAACTGGGATTGGACCGCGATACACAAAATTAGCTTTGTGAGGGGATGTATTTAGAGGTCTGGGCAAACTGATGGATAAACTCACAAGTTGGAACAAAAAATTAAGTTTAATTAGAGGCACAATTACGTATGTTGAGTGGGATATAACACTGGGTGCAATATTGTAACGATGTTGAAAAGGTCCAACATACTGAGTGGTGTGAGTTCTGTCTTTTTCACCTGTCCCTCACTCTCATTCTTTTGCACTTTCATTGGCTGTGACATGCTAAGACTTAAACATTAAAGGAGCGCTAGGTCTTTTCATGGAGATTAGAGATTCGCCTGCCTGTTCCCTAAAATGGCATAAATTTACAGTATGTATCTCCATGGAGACAAGTACCTCCACCAAATGAAGTATTTTTTGGCAATAAAAATCTGTAATTGAACAAAATGAAAGAAATAAGTTTATACCATACCGTGGAACATTCCAGGAAAAGCGATAATATCTCCGTAGAGACAAGCAGGTCTCCACCAGAAAACTTCACTTATACTTTATTGTGGTTCACTGCAGCTGCTATTGTAGCCACAGCTGCCCTGGGGTAGACTGCAAGGCTGCCAATTTGAGCCATCAGCCTCTCCAACCACCACCAATCCCAGTAGGCAAGGTGGGTGAGTTATCTTGCATGTCTTGAATTGAACCGCCAACCTATGGGCTGGTGGACGAGTCCTCTAACCACTAAGCCACTGTCCTCCCTAACACGGTGCACCTTTTGTCCCATCCTCATGTAAAAGTGCTGATAGAATAAAGAAGAATTAAGTACAACTAAAATAAATTCTTGATATGGAACAAGCACAACTACGTTTTTTTTCTTTTCATATGCTGTAAATGTACGTCTCGGTACATGTATCCAAGTACTGCCCACTACTAAAACCAAAAGGATATTGTGATGCTTATTTCTTTGCTTATGTTTACATTCAAGGCTACTCACCAGTCTGACCTTTGATTGCGCACTATCCCGGCGGTCTTGGGTGTTTGCCTGGGAGTGGTGGGACCCACGGGAGGCCGCTTTAGGGGACTGGGCTATTCTTGTGAGAAGGCACCTAGGAGGAGGCCCCAGCCCCTCTGAGGAGCTGCTGACATGACAACCCGGAGAGGAGCAGGCCGACACAGGCACGGGGGAGCGGGACGAGGGGGGCGGAGACGGCTCTTTTTCTGGAGGTTGGGGGGAGCCTGCGCAGCGG
>JACM01079805.1:0-14834 GCA_000787095.1 Periophthalmodon schlosseri | reverse complement strand
ATAATAATAATAATAATAACAATAATTGCCCAATATGCATAAAAGTTAGGTTATATGATAAGGCTAGTTGAAATATAAACCCCTATATTTATTTTATGCCTGCATAACTGCCGCTAATAATATAGCTACATACAATACGCAGGAAATATTTTGTCAAAATAAATACAGGGCTATACACCCATATTATTTTCAAACAGCGTTGATGTACAGTAAATAGCTGGTAGCAATATTTGCTTGTAGAAAGCTGTAAATTTGTGGCATACTTTCAGTGGATGGAAGAACAGTTTCTCATTATGTGTACTGTATCTTACCCTTAATTTTTGTATTTTTTTTTTGTACAGCCCATAACTGTTTAAATGTATGACTTCTATACTGTACAGACCATTGTGCTTTTGAAAATGAAACGTTTCTATGTGGATTTTGCATGTTAGTTATTTGTGAAGGGGATGAAGTGAATATTGAGATTAGGGTGACAGTGGCTCATGTGAGAGTTGTCTTCAAAAAGGTTAGCAAAACAATCCCAGTTTTGACCAGTGGAACTTGGGCTTGTGTCCTTGGGCAAGTCATTAAACTTCTATCGCCATGGCATGGAGATAAGACAGTGACACCACAATGCCAAGTTTCAGGCCAGATCAGATTCTTTTTTTTTGTTCAGCAACAAAAATTGTAATTGAATACATGTCCATTGAAACAAGAAAGTGAAAGACCCCCATAAAATTAAGATGTATGTAAATGTATTAATTTCACTATAAGTGATTAGAGTGAAATGAATACATTTAAAATCTGCACACATGTTTTGACACATAGCACAATGGTCAATTCAATGCATGTCAAAGGACGTCATTAGCATTTTGCTGTTTTATCATAGCTTGTACAATAATCGTCCCACAGTGCTGAATTACAGGAATAGATGGTGTTAACTAAGATCTTGAGGTTATTTAAAATGTCTTTTGAAATACTATTTATGGCCTTTCTTTAATGCTATATTTCTACAATGTTCTTAGTAGTGCTCATACAAAATCTGGTCACTTTTTGTGAATTGATGTGAAACAGGCCTATCCGACTGTGACACAGACACCCTATTAAAGCAAAGCATGCTTCTCTTTTGATTCTAATACACACATAGACAGTGTATAAACAGCAGGCAGCTGTATGTGGAGTTAACAAGATGGGATGATGTGGATGTGGGCCTAGTGGGCATGCTCCATGATTGACAGGCCAAGGCGCTGTCAGAGCTCCTCCAGGCAGGCATCAGCGAGCAGCTCTCAGCCTCTGTCAGAGCTGTTCTGGTCCACTGTGCCACACATACATATGCACACGCTCCAGCACACTAACATGCAAATCCACGAACAGGCTCACCCACCACACCACTCACAAAGGGCTTCTACCAATACTGCTCAAGAGAAAGAAACCACCGCCAAATGATCACAGATTTTAATAGGTGCAATCTGATGAACCCAAGTAATAACATTTTTATTTAAATTTTGTAACATTTAAAAGTGAGACATTCCAGCACAGACAAGGCTCTTCCTTTTATCAAACATATACAAATATACTTTTATTCAATATTGAAAATTAAATGTGAAATAAAATAACCCTAACAAGGACACATTTATACACTACAGTTATTACCTTATGATCAACCACATCTGTGTAAAATTCTAGTCCTCTAAGTAAAACTAGGCCCTGAGTGCTTTTTTTTTGTCAATATAGAAATTACTGACACAAACACTGTAATAAGTGCATGTGAATGTAACCTCAAAATGATGGTTGATGTTATATATTTTGACTGTTGGCTATTGCAGTGGTTAGTTAACAAAAGTCAAAAGACATAAATCAATATTTATTTAAATGCATTTATTTATAAAACATGTCTAGTAAATGAAACACTGAAATAAATTGTTAAAATAGATACATTATTGGGTTTTGTATTATAAATAACCCAAACACAGTCATATCAGCATAATGTGCACATTGACCACCCCTCTGCAACGCTCCAGCTGTCAAAAGCCAGTTAAATAACCCACTGTGCGACTGCTCTGTTGGTGCACTGAAGCTGGATATTTCTTGTATGTAGCCTTATGCGCACACTCCATTCCCAGCTGTATTCGAGCAGCACCACATGGGGAATCGTCTCTGAGGGATTGGAGAATACCCAGCCATGGCTGCCCATCCTGCTTTAGATTGAGGCACTGATAGAAAGCCTTGCACTTCAGATAACCTCTTATTGGATTCCGTTGTCAAGAAAAAAGCACACATATGTTATTGTCCTATTTAATTCATCCTGCAAGCTGACACCAGGGAAAAATACACCCAGAACATGTGATGTATAAATAGATCTTAACATATTATTGTAATGGTATAATTTAACACTGGCAGATCTGTGGTCACTGCCATTATAAAAGTGACTGCCAGATGGCTCAACGCTTATTATTCAGAAATATTTAAATGTATCTGACACCTTGGCATGTTTTATGCATATAGGTATGTCAACGGTGCAGGCAAGTCCAGGGCTGGGTGGATGATTGACAGCAGAATGGTCCTGTTGTTGAAAAATATTATACATTGTGCAGCTGAGGTAAAGTCACAGTGGCATTTGAAAAGGTGTAGTACAAATGTGTTATTTACACAGTATAACATAGTAAAGAGGTACTAACACTTTCTATGCATGTGGATTCGGTAACATGGATCAAGTTGTACAGGAATCAATGTGGATGAGTTTCTGGGAAACTTCAGATTCTAGAATGTGATGATGTCATACTGATGGGGGGCAAGAGCCAGTTTTTTCCTATTGATTGCATTGTACTTTGCCATGAAATATCCAAAAGGTAAATTTTGAATGTTGAACCTGATCATTTCTATTAGTGATTAGACCCAAGAACTCACTGTATTGCAACAAAAATAGCATTTTAAAAATATTAATTTTAGCTGCTCCCCTATATTATTAGTATTACTAGTATTAAATATTATTGGCCTATAGGATGTTGTGATGTCATCTGAAACCCAGCAATACTCAACATATCTTTCAAGGTGCAAAAGGATAACTAGAATTCTTCTGGTTATAGGGAAAATGCCTTTACAAGCCCATTATAATTGTATGGTTTCTAATATAATTCATTCAACATTCATATACAAGTCCATATCACAACATGTCTCCTGAGGTTTTGTTGACTTTGAAGTTTTAAAGGACTGAAAAAGGAATGTATACGGTGCAGATCCCACACATTTCAACAGTCTCTATGTTTTTCTTTTACATTTTCCAGCTGATTGAAACACTTTAGTCTTAATGATGAAATCTGCAAATATAATTACTTCTGCGTTGTGATAGTGGAAAAGATGTCAGCTGCTATTGTTTTGCTGTGCCCGTCCTCCATCTGAACTTTAGTTTAATTGGTTTCAGTGTATCGGGTGTGAAGAGGAGTCATGACCTTGATCTTTATGCCTGATAAATGTTTATTTGTATTTTTAACAAATACATGCAAATTTGCAGTCTATATATGTGTGTGGGGTAAACAGATAGAGATGACCTGATTTTATTGTGTGCTTAGCGGCTGATTATAGGCTTAATTAAATACAGTGTTCCGAAAGACAGAGGAGAGACTGACCCCACGACTTCCAATGCACCTTTGGGATCATCTAAACAAAGAGAGGAGATGCACTCTCCTCATCTACAACATGCATTTAGAGACTTTAAACAAACAAGCATCATCAAAGCTTTTATCGCCACAACTCACTCTTCACCTGCCATCATACATATTAATAGGAAGAGGGCAAGGTGGGAGTCTTAGATACAATGATAATGATAGCATATGTCCACATGAGGGAACAACAATTGCAATGTAGGCTTTTAAGAGTTGCAAAACTTTCTACAGTGAGTCTACCCACATTATTGCAGAACTAAAACAATGAGGTAAATACGGTGAAGATACTATTTGGCTACTCAGTATTTAAAGGTGCACTATGTGATCTTTCTGGTTTGGGGTCCGCCACATGCTTGCTTTGCCTGGAATGTTCAAAAGTTTGACATTAAACATATCTATCTTGCATTTATTCAATTACAGGTGTTTTAATTGCTCAAAAGTACCCTGCGCTATATCTCCAAGTAGACACCCAGGTGCAACAACAGTTACATACTGCAACTTAAAACTATGAAAAGTTAAAAAAAATCTGGGCTTGTTTTTTTTACTCAAACATTTTGTGTTTCATCCTCACACTTTATCAGTATTGCAGTTGAGCTAATATAAGAGCTGAGATTATAGCTAAATGATTAACTAAATGTGTTTACTAAATTAACAGGGGCATCACTGACCAAATACAAAACATTTTTACTTGTTTTTCATATTGGGTAAAATGTAAAATCTACTATCTACCAATCAACCAAAGAGGGTAAAAATGAGCCAAAATCGCTTAGGAGTGCCCAACCTCTGATTCCCTTGTTCATCCTGAGAGCTGAGGGCTGTTTTGCATTCAAACCCTCCTCTTTTCTCTTCTCTCCCCCTGCCCGCTCATCCTCTCTACCCCATTGGTGCCAACAATCCCCTCTCTCCCTCTGCACCGCCCGCTCTCTACAGGCTCCTGTGGAATTTATTCAAATATTTTGACATTTCGCCTCCCCTCACTTCCTGAGCAGAAATGATTTGTGACAGCTGGAGATGGGCTCGCTCGGTGGTTCTTTGTAAAGGGCCTAGTTTCTCTTCTCTGCCTCCTCCTTTATCCGGCGCTGCTCCTCCTGTCAACTGGGAGGGCCTTGAAGACTCCTACTACAGTTTTTTCATGCGACTCCTGAGTGTGATCGACAAACTGGGTGATATTCTTCTATTTGTTGACATTTTGTGCTCGCTGTCTCTCTTGCCTTTGCTGGGTGCACACCTGCTGTTTGATTCGGTACTGACACTGTGTATAGGCAGCTCGCAGGGTAATCCCACAGTGAAACAGGCCGCTGGAGCTGCAGTGCAATCAAATACATTTTTATAATAAATAGTAATAAATACAAATGACAGCATAAGTTAGGACAGGCAAAATTGAAAAACATTCCTCAAAACCCATCCAACAAAAATGTATTTACAAGTAGGAGAATGGTTGAGTATTACCAATGCAATTAAATGCATAAACCTCTGTACAATATATAATACTATGGATCATACCTGGGCGACTGGGGGATTACACAGACTCTGTACTATATATAAAATGTATTACTGAAATACATAAATCTTAAATAAATAAATCTTCTGTTTTGCTTTTGTTGACCTATATTCCCACGATTGATATACTGTATATGAATTTATAAATCCAGATTATTGAGCAATGTGGTGGAAGTGTCTTGCCCAGGGACACAAAAAATGCACAACAATTTTTCTGAATGTGGTTGCTGATCAAGGAATTCATTTTTGTGCATGTCTGAAGTTTGAGAATATGGAGAGAATTATGTTAGGATTGCATTATGGGTAAAATATATAGTTTAATCTATATGCAGATCACTACTAGAAGGTAAATAATCTGCTGTGTCTGTGAAAGGAAGAAATAAAAAAGTTGCTGTAAATACTAGTGGCCAAATGCTCAGTTTCAAGGTGCTTGGGTACCATTCTGTATGAATTCCAATGGGCGATGCTCTCATATGTAGCATCAAAATGAGCAAGTGTGGTATCTGTGGATGTGTGACAGCGCTGTGTGAACTACAGCACACTGCACTGACAACAGAAAGTCTATTTGAATAATGCTGCTCATTAGTTTGGGGACAGAGCCTTTTTCTGTCACCGCCTGTCCCTGGTCACTTTGCACCGTAGCGATATGGACAAACACACACACTCAAAACCAAGGCTGTCATCCATCAACACTCCAAGAGAAAGGTACCATCCACGCAAGACAAATGCATCCTCTTTTCCCTTTTATTTCCTCTACAATGATTAGACATTTTCTCGCAGGCATCACACAATCTGCATGTGTAGTAGAAAAGGCTGCCAACTCTCTCATATACTGTATGTGGTGGTACCTGAGGAAGCCATTGAAGAAAAGATCAAGAGAAGGAGACTAGATGTGAGAAAATATAAAAGCATTGAATGATAATGAAGTTGATGCTGAGCAGAACTAGTCAAACAAGCAAGAGTGTTGTGAGAACAGGCTGAAAAAAAGATGTGTCTTGTGTTGAACCGCAGACTTCCAATTAAAGTCATTACTTTCACATTTCTCTCATGTTTTTACAATGACTCAAAGTTAGCAAAAACATTAAGAGAAGTAAGTATATCAACTGAAAAAAGATATCCAACTTACAGTGGTGGAGTTAGCAATTTTTGGGGCCCTAGGTGAATTTGGGTTTGGGGCCCTCCCTATAATGTAATCTCTTTTATTTTGTAGTTTTCAAATATTTATTGTCTGTTTTTTTCCCTAATGTTCTTGAGACAAACACATCTCTATTTATTTGAATTAGGGTGGTCTGGAAACTTTGATTTCTAGGATCTTATTTGAATAGTAAGGTAGATCACTAGGGCTGCAAGCAGTTTTATTTTTTTGCTGGTGCAACTACATTTTAGTTTTCGTCCATTATAACTTACAGTAACATGCCTACTCACAGAAATTGGTTAGAATATGGATCTGGTACATACGACACTTTACACTTAATAAAAAATGTGGACTTTTAACTACCTCTGAGATAAAACAATAAACACTTATCCTCCTATATGAAATAAAACTCAGTGGCTCTTAGGTTTTCACCCCGCAGTTTTCATCCTAAACTGGGGAACGAGAGTCTGTGCGCAAAGCACATCCCCTTATAGACGCACATGACTAATTTGTATATCAATATACGCCAAAGCTCATTGAAGTTGCGCTATAAATGTGCTTTGGCATTTGCTCCGTTCATTTCATCTTCAGTCACACTTATGCTGAACACAGAAGAGTCTGAGGAGGACTTTGTGTGCCTCTGCCCCACGCTGCTCACAGCACTGCTGTCCTGTAAAGACGCATGGAGAGCGAGAGAGGGGCGAGTCAGATTCAAATGAATGATCTCAAGTCTGTGACTGTCAGTGTGAGGGCTGCAGGTCCAGGGTAAGACAGGTTAAATATCAAAAAGTACACAACTTGAACCAGAAATAAATTATATTAAGTGGTTTAAGTGATAATTTTAGTCTAGATTTTAGTCTTATTTTCTGTGCATAAGGTTTGACAGCTTGTTATCGTCCTGCCTCCTGGTCCAGTTATAATGCAGATAGGGACCATTAATATGCACAAACAAAAATATTTGGGGGCCTCAGTCATTTATGTATGAATACACACAGTTAATATTCAGTGCATTTACTCCTCATTCACTCATTATGTTTGTCTAAAAGTGGACCAGAACAGACTATTTGATGGGTAGCTGTGTCTTAAGAGAAAATAAAGCTAGAAAAGTACAGTCAAAATAGATCTTTAGCCCGTCCCACTCAGTGTGCACTCTTGGACTAGTCCATTGTATGGAATGCTTTGACAGATAAAATGGATTTCACAATCAAATACTACTTTGATGGTGTTTTCTTGTTTAAAAGTAAACTACTCTTATTTAATGCAATATTGAGAGAATATCAAATGGGTCTGAAGCCTTGGCCATTGGTGGCCCTAAAGGGCAATTGGTTGGGGGCCTCTCCAGGTCGGGGGCCCTCGGCAACTGCCTACTCTTGCCTAATGGTGGCGCCGCCTCTGTATGTAACTAAAAGGTACCGTTAGTTGAATCTTTGGAAAGAACTATCATATTATAATTTTATACTTCCACTTGAATTAACTATTATCTTGAAGTAACAATACTCTTACTATAGTAATGTTATGTTTTAGTCACTGCATGCTTTTGATTAACTTGATGGTTCTGAGTTGCAAGAATGACTATTTGACTTTCCAGGCCTAGGGTAACACAACAACTCTAAACCAGTGGTTCTTAACCTTGTTGGAGGTACTGAACCCCACCAATTTCATATGCACATTCACCGAACCCTTCGGTGATGGCCAAGTGGGGCGTGTCATCACGAATCATCTGAGTCGGTTGCGTGTCTTGACCTCCGCCGAACCCCTGAGATTGACTCAACGAACCCCTAGGGTTCGATCGAACCCAGGTTAAGAACCACTGCTCTAAACAATCTGAGCATTTCAGCTGTATATGGATATACTTGAATTTACATTTTGTAAGCACCATAATGTGTGCTCACTTTGTTCTGATACCTTCATCCTTTAAAGCTGACTAATTTGTATATCAATATACGCCAAAGCTCATTGAAGTTGCGCTATAAATGTGCTTTGGCATTTGCTCCGTTCATTTCATCTTCAGTCACACTTATGCTGAACACAGAAGATATGTGATAGAACAATGGGCTTGAATGGGCTTGTATCTTCACAAACCTGACTCTTATTTGGCCTATGGAGGACCTACTCCTGCTTGTTTCCATCGAAATGTTGTTCCTTTGGCTTTAATCTTCCACAGTATGGTATAAAATGTATCTCTATAGATAATGTTCCGAAGTATGATTTTAACTTTCTATTTCCATGGAATCATGCAGTTGTTGTGCCACCTCCAGATACATAATACATAATATACCTTTCAGGAAAAGGTTTTGCCATTAAAAGGCTCCAAAGCATGTGACACTTTTCGGCCAATGAACCACCCTTATCAATTAGTACACCTGGAGCAAGGTGGTGAAAAATGGAAACAAAAAGGGGAAAGGTCACCGACAGAGGAGCTGACAGAGTGCTCCAGCAGAGAATCCCCAGATCACGAGCCTGGAATGGTAGCACCGTGATGTTGGATCAACGCAGAGGTGGAGTGAGAAACTCTGCCTTGTGTGTACACTTTTTCGTGGTGCTCCCGGCTCATCTGCCTCTGGCTGTAGGCTGTGTGTATTGCGCTTTGCTCTCCCTGTTGTATGCCCTGGGATGCACTGGCGGTGTGGCATGGGGCACAGCGAAGACTGTGTGACTTGGGAGAACCGGAGGATGGGCCGATCCAAGGGGTTCAAAGAAGGGCACCACAACGCTGAGTCAACACAGTTGTGGAGTGAGGAGCTCTGCCTTGCCTTGTACGTGGCGTGGGTAGATAGTGGTGCCCCCCTATTCAAAAGCGTACAAGCAGCAAGACTGGTTGTGTGCATGTGAGTTGCTAGCCTCTCTGTTCTGTCTGCAGAGGAAGCAGGACATGGACCAGATGAGAGAACAATCAAACAACCCTCTACCAAACTGCAAAGTGCCCCATCATCTTTTAAACCCAGGCCCACTTAGTGTTTTAATACTGTCTTTATACTGATTTTACTGAGGGTCCCCTTTTAAAATTTGTAATTCATTTCAACCTTTTTGTAATAAATTATTTATACTTTTAGTCTTGTCTTTCTTTATTGGTATATTCAGTTGCTCTCTCCTCACTTGATTTTAACAGTTCCTGTTTAATTTGGCCACTAATTTCACCTTTTAATCAATAGCCCCCAACCCACATTACACGCCTAATTATTTTCCATGTAAAGATTTTCTAAACAACATATATACATGGCAGTGGTATAGTCTATTAATCATTTGCCCATTAACCTGATGGTAGCCGATTCAGTCCTTTCCAGAGCACTTGCCGTGTCCCAGGCAAGACCTCTTTAATGCAAGTGTTTAGCTGGGCTGGAGCCCAGAGGCCAATAGAGTGAGAGGGCCTATCACTAAGCAGCTGAGCGTCTCTCCACATTCTTGAGTGACCGCTCATAGCTATTTATAACTATATTTTCATTTAAAAACATAAAACAAATCTATGTTTTGTTACACTTTGATCCCCTCAAAAGGAAGAGCCACATCTATATTTTATGTGCGCTAATGTCAACGCAACACACTGTAGCTCAAAGACCATAATAGCATCTGTTGGTAAGATTTGCAAAGGTTTATGCTATTAAGAATCAATGTGTTATGCAAATAAATAGTGTGAAAATGAAAACAGATGCAAGGTGGCTGTTTGTGAAGAGACCTGAGGAAAACCCTACTGCAGCAGCGCAAAAAGGGAGAATCCGTCATCTGCCAAGGACATCCGGAGCTAATAAGTGTGTAACATGATAGAAGAGAAAATTAGTTCATAGCTGTCATCGTCTTGATGAAGAGGCAATCAAAATCAAAGTGAATCATTGCGAGAGGAAGATTGTGTTTTGGAATTCAAACGGGCAATGCTTCAATATGACAAATCAGCCGGTGTGGTGCATGTTGATTGATTCCATCCATGAAAACCTAATAGATTTAGCCCTGTGTGAATTTGGCTCTCATTAACCTCGCTGCGTTTTCATATGAGAATGTATTGGAGCCATTTTATCCACCACTCAAAGGCAATTCACCGGGCGATAAATCCTTTGGCTTATCTGGCTGCAGGTGACAGCACGGCAGAGCACGGTAGCTGGCAGGGCACAAACACACAAAAATACACTGCAAAATGCATCTTCACACCATACACACACACACACATACCATGGACACACACACGTCACCATGGAAATTCGGGAGAAAACCTTGTGATCCGACCGGAACTGAAGACATGGCCCTCGACCTGAGCAACCAGCCGCAACAGAAAACCCTCCGTTCAGCTGCCTGTAAGAGAAGAGAAGAGGAAGAAGGAAAAAAACAGAATTCAATTACACAGTCGAACCCCACTCCTTGCCCTCTGGGACTGATATCAGCACCATTTAAAAGTCTGATTACTCACAAAACCAATAACATTTTGACTCCTTGGTAATGGACCAGTAGATTAGAAAATTTAGATTACATTTAACTGCCTGTAGATTCTCATTAAAACGCCACCAACTAGTTAGAAACAATAGGTAATTAAGAGTGTAATGAAGCAAGCTACCGTTAGCACACGTCGGCTGTACGTGGCTCTAGTGGGACCCAGCCTTACTCTGCACTTATCCTGCAGCAAAGCCATAGCCGCGTCTCATTTGGGCAATCCGACATATTTAATTAGATTAATGAATTTCAGTGGCGTCTCGGTGGGGTTGGCTGTGCTGCTCGCAGTGACAGAATAACAACAGATTATATATTGGAGGAGAGGCCTAGAGAGATACAGGCCGAGACGAGCTGGTCCCAGACGGCACTGCCACGTGTCACAGTTTGGGCGGGTCCTGTCTCAAGTTCAGTTCCTGTAAAATAGTTAAATGCAAATAATCATAAGTAAATGTTTCGGGTGATTAAACTCTTATCACAAACTTCAAATTTAATTTTGCAAAGTCAGAGGCACTGAATAAAACATGACAAACAAGGCTAGCCTGCCCAAATGTAGCAAAACTGATTTAGAGAAAGATATTTTAGATTTTTCTTTGTTCTCATAATATTTTTGTCTATTGAGTCAACACTGACATGACACAAATTCAACAAATGTATTGTTACTAATTTGAATATAAATTGTAACTTATAATTCAGAAGACATTTGGTAATTACAAGTTTGTAGTACTGTGCAAAACTACATCCAATTCATCCAGTTTATTGTTGGGCTTTTGATCTCTGATTTCACCTCTTTGTACCGCCACACAACATTGAAACATCTCATTGTTTAATGCACTGAGTTTCACCAGTGTCATGTTTTTTCTTAAAAAAAGTGTTGGGCATCGATAACCCATTGTTGCTACTGGATGCTATAGCTTTGATGTTTGTATTTGCCATGTGGTTAATATTTTGTTATTTATTCATTTTAAGTAAGCATGTTAAGTAAGCAATGATTTTCTGTTCATTTTGATATTTTTGCCCAAATACATGTGCCTTCTCTCTTGTCAAATCATTTCACAGCAGAGCAAGAGCCACTCACTTTGGATTGTGGAAACACCAAACACAAAGCAGCCTGACCTGCTCCACATCATCCCCATGGGGATATATAGGACCTAATCAACTTTTTTGGAACTTTTAATGTTCCTAGTCATTTTGTTTTTACAATTGTAGTGCAAACCAGTCTTGCATTTGTAGTCAAAAGCGGAAAGTGTGTTGCCAACTACGTGTAAACCTGTGATGTCAAACATGTCTACTCTGATTTTCAGTGTCAATCAGGAACGCACAGACAGGGGCGGAGTTTGAAGTGCAAGTTAGCGCTGCTCCTCGTTGGTCCAGGCCCCACCCCTCATTTGCAATGTGCTAGTGGGCGGAGTTCAGGTGTTTAGTCCCACTTTAACGTGCACGAAACCCTATGACCCAGAATGTTTTGCAGTGGCCACACTGGCTACATTGATTAATTTGAAGAGAAACATGATTTGTAGTTGCTTTTGTTATATTACACTGCCCCCTATAGACTGGATCTTAATCACAGTGGCAGTCACACTAGATCACACAAATGGTTCCCAATCTGAAGTATGCAAACTCCTTAAATAAATATTTGGTAAAGTATGATTTTACTCAGATAATCAGCCAAGATCTAAGATTGAATCCCTGTAAGATTGAATTCTCTTTGTAAAAGAGAAGGATAGATGAAAATGCACAGATGGCCCAGTGTATATTACACTGAGCACTTTCTCTCTGAAGAATGTATTGTATTGTATTGTTCTGTCTGTGAGGGCGAGCTCTGCCACACAGCCTATACAGGAACAGACCCCTAGAGCATGGGCCTATGGTCTCATGCCCCACACCCTTCTGACTTCATCCACATGGTCTATTGTTTTTCCAGTTTTTTAATTTCTCAAACTCGATCAAGTGTGACCCAATTGTTTACCTATCTTGTCTGCCATGAAACCAGCAAGAGAAAGGAATGGGTGAAAAAAAATCTGCCACATACAACCCTGGATCTTAGTGCAAAATAATCCTCTATAATACCAAAGAGTTTAAAAAGGCTTTGCTACACCTCTGCTGCACCCCTCGCTTCCCCAGTGCATATGTCTTTGGTTTTATATGAAAAGGGGGAGGGTTTGAATCTGATCAGGAGAATTCTGGTCAAATGAACTCATTCGGAAACAGGCTGACCATTAAGGAATTTACAAGACAATAAATGTGTGTGGCAAGAAAGGTGTGTTTTAGACCGTTTTAGACCCACTGTACTATGTTTAAACTACATTGATTGCATTCACCAGCATTGCATATTGGCTGGTCTCTAGGTACAGAACATGACAAGAGCATATTCACAGCTCTCCAAAGGCAGGTGCAGCCTGTGGTTAACTCCATTTTATCACTGAGCAGGCCAGCCAAAGGTCTCTGGAAACTACCACATGCCAATGAATAAATAAAGCAGTAATTAGAAAAGAAAACAGCGCCACCTGTTGGTTATCTCATCATGAACTCCCAGAATGAAGACCACCTGAGCCTAAATGGAGAGTTGGCACATTAGAGGAGAATAAGGGCGTATTTAAAGAGGCAGACCACAGTGTGAGCCCCTGTGTGTCTTGGGGCCTACCTGGCAGCACAGCTCTCGCCCTGGGACAGAGCAGCTGCCTGGGGGTGGATGAATGCTGCGTAAAGGGGCATGGGGGTCTTCCATGGCCCCAGTCCCACCAGAGCAGAACAGTAGGAGGCAGATGGACCGGCCACAGCCACTGCCAGAGGGGCCAGAGGGCCTGGGGAGAGGGGGAGCTGAGATCATGTGTGCTCATACAGACACACAAACCATCCACATATACAGCAACATATAACAGATTAACTGCCCTTACTTGTTTTGAAGTATTGCTATGAGATATGTCAAAGTGTTTTCCATCCATTTACTTTTCTGTCTGCCTAACCTTACAACAGACATGAAAAATTGTTGAGGTAAAAACTACTGAGTTAAACTATGTGAGTTGTACAGGCCCATTATAAAGAAGACAGACAGTACTGGGTCATGTTGACACAATAACATTATGGGCTGGTGTTTGTGAAGGTGATGTTGGAGTTGTCGGTTGTAGCCACCGGCTGCACTGGTCCAGAGCCACAGATGCTGCTGTGTTTGTGTGTTGACTGTCTGTAATTTGTTTGCTGTAATTTGTTTTGCGGTGCCAGGGGAGTTCCCGTTTTAATTTTGCTCTGTGTGTTTACTCCTCTTTGTGGATCGCTGATCTGTTAAGCGCAGACAGAGTCGGGGCAGGCAAAAGGAGGGAGGGGCTCTGAGCCAAATTAAAAAGGAGCAGTGCAGATTGTTTCAGGCCCTGGCAGCTCCTCCAGCCCAAAGGCCTCGCTCAGAGCCTGCACCTGCTCCGTCCCAGGGGAGCTCGGTCCTGATCTGTGGACCTCTGGATCCTGTACCCAGACCAGGCTCTGCTTCTGCGGGGGTTATTTTCACTCAAATGTTACTGAGAGGGAAACCATGGTAAAGTGTTATGGCTAATCTCCTCTCAATCAAAAAGCTTTTCCATGTTTATATATGAGAAAAAAAAAATTGCTGACAGAGATTCCCGGATGTCAGTAGAATGGAACAGTGTTCTGATGCTGTATGGTGATCCGAAGAACATCAAAAATACAGTAAACAAGTAATGTAAGGTCTTTGTTTGTTGTTAGTTTTGACTTGGCAAAAATCAACAGTATTTTCACGAGGACTTAAACACTTGAAATATTGCAAATTCTAACATTGTGTACAATTTCAATTGTAATTCTTTATTGAAATCACCAGTCGCTCAATCTTCTACATGGTAGTCTTCATACATACATATTAACATTACCCCAGCAGCAATGTCATGACGTGGTCCATATAATAACAACACATGTAATATGGCTTAATTACAGTTTTCAGTATTGTTGGACATCCCAAGGTGGAGGAGATGCAGTTATTTGGGATGATGGGCTGGAAGAACACTAAGACCTGTGAACTCAATGTGTTTTTGTATCAAGGTCATCTGTTACTTGTGTAAAGAGTTATGTTTTTATTGTTAAATTTCACCAGTGTTTGAGTTTTTGTGATTGAAATATGCCAGCATAATATTGGAAAA
>KN481749.1:22812-35389 GCA_000787095.1 Periophthalmodon schlosseri | reverse complement strand
AGTAGTAGTAGTAGTATTCATTCATTCTGTCATTTGATTTATGGTTTTAAAATGAATTACAATTTATTTCGATAAAGCTTTGAGCCAGTGAAAATACTTGCAAGAATGCAGAATATATTTTAAAACTGTACAGTTGATTAACTAAAAATACACATAACAACTGAAAAATAGAAAAAAGAACCGTTAATGGAAATAATAATGTTAAGAAATTGTCAGAACTACAGTGTATAAAAACATATCTAGCGTACTAATTTCTAGATGAATAATATTGCAGTAATAATTGTTTTGTAAAGTTAGTATGTGATTTCCCGTGGGCGGTCTCCTCCCGGTTGTGGGCGCTGTATCCTCCTCTCTACCCGCACACAGAGCTCACACACCGGGGCAGAAGCAAAGGTTGTCTGCGGCTCTGGAGCTCCAGCAACAGGCGCGGTGTCTGTATCCTTCTGTCCGCTCTCACACGCCCTGTTCCCCGCAGAGCTCCGTGCAGACACCGGCCTCTTCTCCAGCAGCTTCACCGGGACCTCGTCTGCTCCTCTGCCCGGCCTCAGAGCGATGGATCCGGACAAACTGGACGAGAACGACTGGAGGTACCACGGAGAGGGGAACAAGAGCCTGGTGGTGTCGCACATTCAGGTGAGCGCTAGCCTCACGTTTGCGGGCTTTTATCGGCTTTACCTCCGTGATAACCCACTGATAGCTCCCCTAGCCGGATAAAACACTTTATAAAACTGTCTCCCATCTTTTTACGGACCTGTCATCACCACAAAGCCGAGTTTGGCACCCCTAAACCCGGCTGTGGGCGTTAGCTCCGGGGCTAGCCTGTTAGCCGCCTCTGAAGCTAAGTGGACAACCGTTAAAGGGATCATTCCTCACATTACGAGGTAAAATAAAATAAGAACTAAAATAACACTAAACCTTTCACTGTTTATTGATGTTGTCACGAAGAAAGTACTAAAGAAAGTTTAGTAGACGTTGGACTAATTCGCAATGCTTCATAAAACATAATTATAGGCATTTAGTTAAAAGAATGTAGTGTGATTCTGACCCTCTTTGTTTTCATCTTTCTCTAATTATGACATGGTTTGATGCGATAGTACTTGTGGTCAATGTTTATCACAGTCTTACATCAGAAAAGTCGCAGTTTGTTAGGAAAAGTTGAAAGAAAAAAGTTGAAAATGACAGGAAGTTGAGCTGAGTTGTAAAAAGGATTCCTGAAGTCATCATACACAAACTTGCATCCAAAGCGCAGGGACAATTTACACCCAAGGAACATAATTTTCTGACAGATTAAATGTTCATTAATGAGATTTTGTCTTGGTTTGGGTCTTGTTGAGTCCTAGTTTAGATCTGTTTTAGTTTGAGTTTACACTTAGTTTAGTTAAGACTAGGCTAGGGACTTGTCTGGCAGTATTGATACTTTGCATTGACATCACGCTGGGGGTGTTTTACATGTGTGGTGTATGGTGCAATGTACACATTAGCAAACATTGTCAAAAAGGTTTAAGATAGCCTGTAAACTAAAGAAAAAACACAAATTGGATTTAAATAACACATTTTCAGGAGCCTCTGATCAGTACACCTGTTCATGGTTCATTGTGACTGTAATTTTATATATGTGTGACAGCACTCATCGGCTCACTTGTTGTAGTTCTACCTAAGTCAGTTCTTTGTGGTCAGATTGTCTTAATATAAAGCTCAGATTAAAGTCTAACAGAGCTTCAGAGACAGCAGTGTCTAGAGTGAGCTTCACACCACCAGGGAATGTTGATGACATCAGCTGTGGTATCAGTTGTGAAAAAAGTGAATATCTCAATAACATTGTACAGATTGTAATATATACGACAATCCAACATGCCTTTAACTTTTTTAGTCAGACAAATATGCATTTAACAATATACTAAATATTCAAAACAACATTACAACATTCAATTACTAGTTTAGACCTGGTTTATAGATTAGAACTTGTTTAGACCTTGTTTAGACCTTGTTTAGACCTTGTTAAAACCTGGCTTAGACCTGGTTTAGTCCTAGTTTAGTCCTAGTTTAGCCTAGTTTAGGGTTTAGTCCTGGTTTAGTCCTGGTTTAGACCTGGTTTAGTCCTGGTTTAGTCCTGGTTTAGTCCTGGTTTAGTCCTGGTTTAGACCTGGTTTAGACCTGGTTTAGTCCTGGTTTAGTCCTGGTTTAGTCCTGGTTTAGTCCTGGTTTAGACCTGGTTTAGACCTGGTTTAGTCCTGGTTTAGTCCTGGTTTAGTCCTGGTTTAGTCCTGGTTTAGACCTGGTTTAGACCTGGTTCTTCTATGGACTTGCTTTAAGGGGACTATTGAAAGCCAGAGATGCTAAAATTAGTTGTCCCTTAAGCACACACAAGGCACATGCTCCTGTCGGCTCCTGTCGGCTCCTGTCTTCCTGTCTTTTTCTTTGTACTAGTCAGAAAGTTTTGGTTATTTTTAGGTACTATGATGAGATTTAAGCTGTCGAGGTTTGAATGATGAACTTCTATAACTCATTATAGATACAAACTAACTACTTAAGTGTTCCATTCTGTTATTTCAATATTGCAGTTCAGAATTTTTAACAATTTTGTATATTTAGAATACTTTTCGGAATAAGTCTGCTTTATGGTTTGGTTTCATTATTATTGTTTATCGTCTATATTTACTTCAGCAATATATTGCACTTCAAAATTTGTTATCGTGATAGGCCTACTTAAACTTTTCCTGTTGTTTACTTAGTCTTATTGATTTAATGACTTGAAGGACTTGTCTAAACGTGTTTGTTAAATGTAACGTGACAAACAGTGGCTAATATTGCGTAACATCTCACACGTGTTCATTGAAATTGACCCTATGAATATGAGATGGCTGGGAGGGCAATTTCTATTATAGTAATTGGTCAAAAAAGAGATGCAGAATTCAGCATTTCAGTTAGATTTGCTTTTTAACCCAACCTTTACTTTATGTTACTTTGAGTCGTCTCCCTGTGTCTCCGTTAGGGCTGGGTGCAGCCAAGTGCCTCACGATACAGTACGTATCCTGACAATAGGGTCCATGATACGATTCATATCCTGATATAAACATATCCTAAACAGGGCCTTATTAAAACCATATTTTTATTGTAGAATAACAAAATACATTGGAGTTTCATGTTCACTGTGCCCTTAATGTCAAAACATAGGAATAAGTCACTTTTATTTATAATTCATTTTGCAGTACTAGGAGGTAGTTGGTGTATAACTACAATTTATAAAGAATTGCCATTGTTTAAAAGTATAAAGCATCTCTGTATCAACTCATATTGACAAGAAATCCGTCATAATATATTATCGTATTGATATTTTGAGTACAGCCCTAGTCTCCATGGTCTTATTTACATTGTTAATCACTATGGCAACTGTCCTAATTGTTCCTTATTCTGAATCAGATCAGTCTTCCTTGGTGCTGAGTTGTACATAGACTTGAGTGCAGTTGTTTCTGCTGTGAACAGGAGACAATTTGAATGAGCCCAGGTTTGTTAGTCAAATGTATCTGCCTAACTGGTCTGGCTGCAGGTAGTGTCATCTGTAAGCGTCTAAATATCCAGTCTGGTTTTAACCCTGTAGTTTAGACTGAAGTGCATTCAGCAGGTTATATTTCAGTTTCATTTATGTCATATTACATTAGAGAAACTGTACTGTTATTGGAGTTCATTTTTTGGCCTAATAATTTTACTTTTTGTATTTTTTTTTGGGACAAGTCTCAAATATCAAAAGATAAAATCCACATGAACAAGAGGATATAAAAGTTTACTTAAGAAAGAAATTGATCATGATTTAGTTTCTATATTCATGCTCTTTTGAATGTTTTGTTTTCAGTCAAAGCATTGGTTTCACCCATAGACTGTATAAAGATATACAGCTTATGGTTGTACCCTCATTGCACTCCTCAGCAAATGTGCAAATGTAAATCATGACAAGAAGTCATATCCCCCAACACACAAGCCACTGATTTGCAAAGACTAAAGTCTGCACTGGGCTGTAGTCCTTTAATCGATTCATCGGTGGATGGAGTCTTAGTCGACTAAAACTTGTATTCATCGACTAATCATTTTATTGAAATGATAAGGATTTATATATATTATACAGCAGCAGAGAAGTGAGTGAGTTAACTGAAGATTTTTCTCTATTTTTTGGTATTTATATGTAAAAGACAGATTAAACTCATAATTCACAAGGTGAATCTGTCTTTATGTAAATACACAGTTTCCTGGTACTTCATAATACTGCATAAATAGTAGTTTTTGCATGAACTCCCATGCAGGTGTAGTCTTGTGAGTGCAGTTTGGCTCAAATACACAGAGATACTTAATCGTTTTGAGAGTCAACTAATGGATCGACAGGACATATCTTCAGTCAACTACAGGCCTAGACGACAACTATTTCATTAACATAATGTCCCCTGCAACAAGATATTCTATAAATACGTTAGCATTGCAGTTTAGATCTCTACAAATGGAAAAGCATGTGAGTCCTTTTTTGCTCAGCAGTTCATATTTAAATCTTGATAATGTTCCTGAATGTGTTTAAAATATCCACCATGTGCTATATTGAATTCTGATTTTATCATATAACTCCCAAAGCTCCAAAAATGCCACAAACATTGTTTAGCCGCAACCAGCACTAGGGCTGGGTATCATTAAGATTTTGCCGATGCGGTACATATCTCGATACAGTGCACTTTCGATTTGATACAATACGATACGATATATTTCAAATCGATTCGATACGATTCAGTGAAAAATCAAGGCTTTCGGGACCCTTAATGATCAACCCCATTTTCATAAAAAAATTAACATTAATGGTGCATTTATCTTCTGTTTACTGAAGATGAATGAACATAACAAAGTGCATTTTGTTTAGTGCATTTTACAATCTAGAACAATACATCAAACTGTTACATTGGTCAATATTATCCCTCTACAGCTTTTACAAGCTACACATTTACATGTACAGGGACATGTGCAGTTTAACTAGTCTAAAGGATTACAACATATCTACTAAATCACAACTGTGATACTAAAAGTTTTTGTTAAATCACTACCTGTGCAAAGCTAATATGAAATACAACTATTTTAATAATCAAAACAGTGAATCAAATGTCAAATGTTCTAAATACGTTTCTTTCCTCTAAACAAGCCAGACAATTGTAGTGCTGTGACAAAATAATTTGGTAAAATATACAAAAAAAAATATCGATACAGCAGCCCATGATATCGATACTGTATCATTAAATTAAACGATACAATATATCGATATTTTGTTATTTTTGCACACCCCTAACCAGCACAATAAGAGGACATTCTAATACTGAAATAATTACAGTTGTTGTGTTTTGATAATTGTGCTAATTCAAATAGTGATTTCAGCCCGGATGTGGTGAATGGTGCAGCCACAATGATTATAGCATAGTGTTTCTACTGTATGTTTTTGTGTTGAGGGAAACAGTACTGTATTTTGTGAATGGATGAGTGACATACTCCATGCGTCAGCCTCTTAAACAGACAGGTCCAGACAGAACTGAAGGAATCTGCGGTTAAAGTGACGTCTGTGGAACAAACGTTAGACTCACACAGAGGAGAGAGGGGCCCTGGGCACGTAGCCATGTGACAGGACTGCACAATATATGTCGCAATCCAATTAAAATCAAACTTTTAGAAAGTTAAATGACACAAAGACTGCAACTATTTAGCTAATGAAATGTCCACTGTGAATGACAAAATATCCTGTTTTTTAATGAATGAAGGAAAAAAAAAACTCTAACCCTTTGAAAGGTAAGTCTGCGTCCTCTGCATTTGTCCCATCCTTCAGTGTCCTCTGCATTTGACCCATTCTTCAAAGTTCTCTGCATTTGTCCCCTCCCTCAGTGTCCTCTGCATTTGACCCATCCTTCAGTGTCCTCTGCATTTTACCCACCCTTCAGTGTGTTAAACCTGTCAGGAGCAGTGGGACTCCTCCAGATCTTGAGCCAGTCTTGGTCACTGGACTACCTCAACTGGAGGATTTGACCTGTTGCGCATGTTTTGGTTCTCAGACCTCTACAAGCTTGTTCTGAAATGCATGAGGTTCTTGAATTACTTTAAAGTCCAGATTTCAGTCTCTCAGATGTGAATGCACCTGGAGTTGTTCACAATGTCAAAGCAAAATCCTGCTTTTTAGACAGAAATAGCAAATCTAATCACAATTCTATATTCAACTTTTCTTTGTATTTTCCTAACCTCATCTCATTGTCCACATTCCATATTTATACTTTTATTTTACTTTTTTGAACATATTTCCTACTATTATTTTCCTGTTCTAACAAGACCAACGTTAGGGGCACAGTCAGACCATGAACCCCACAGAGGAGAGCTGATGCTGGGCATAGCTGTATGTTGGTTCCCCTGGTTCTTCCTGGTTCTTCTGGATGAATCAGTGGCATTGTTTTGCTCTTAACCCTACAGAGTGCTGCTGTTCCTTAGTATAGTTCTGTGTTAGTTCCCTTGGTTCTCCCGGTTTCTTGGATGATTCAGGGCCACAGTCAGACCTTGAACCCCACAGAGGAGCACTGTTCCTGGATATAACTCTCTCTTTTCTCCCTGCAGATTCCCAGAGTACTGCGTCTGCTCAAGTATCCCGCGGCCGACTCTGAAAACCCTCCACAGGTAAAGCCTTCTCTGTCTATCTGGGCTGAAGGTTGATGGTTCAAATCCCAGCTCAGACCTGTGTTTTCTCTTAAACCTCTTCTCAGACCGCGGAGCAGGCCTACAGACAGATCCAGAACATTGTGGACTTTACCTCAAACGTCATGAGCAGTTACATTGGAGAACAGTTCATCCATAGTGGGGTGAGACATTACACTAGTACATCTGAACTTAATACAAATCTACTATGTTGTCTCGTTACTAAGGAATAGACACGATACTCGATACTGATTCCAATACCACGATGATAATTAAAAACACTATTTCTTTAGACAACAGAGTGCGATTTTCAACATTAAATGCTAGTACTTTCTTTTATATTCCCATGTGTCCTCATATCTGTGTAATTCCTCAGTGGTCTGAGTAGGTTCCATAGTGGTCCGTGGGCGTATACTAGTCTATGTGGTCATTTACTTGTTCTGATATAGCTCAAAATCGTTTTAAGACTATTCAGGAAAGATTTATTTTTTTTTTTATGAATGGGACTTTTTTAGTATCGATACCTGCTCAAATGAGTATCTATTTTTTTTTATAGTAGTCTTAGTATCAATTGGTATCTGATTTTCATACTTTTGGCAACCCTAATATACACATTATACCACTTACAATTAAAACACACATGCCTGACTCATAAATATTGAAATTAGAAAGGAAGTACCGGTAGTTTACTTCTCCTACATTAAATCACTATGGTGACTTTAGTAATATAGTTTATGTTCACATGACGTTACAACACTTTACAATCCCTCTAGTTTAACATGAGCTGCAGGACAGGTCAGAATTCTATGGTGGAGTTTGCTGTTTAACTGCCAGATTGCAGATTTGTTGACCTGGTTTATAGTTACAATAATTACTGGGCCTATCCACATGAAACTGACCCAAAAGTTCAGTGTCTTCTCTGGTAGTATAAATAAACAAAAATGAAATGATTTTTTTTCAGAAAGTGGTGTTATTATTTAGCCCCAAAGATGTGATTGTTTTCAGCTGAAAGGACAAGATTAATATGCCAAGTTTGTGGAGCCTGAGAAGCTTTGTGGATCATAAATTTGGAGATTTTTCAGTGAATCTCCCATAGGTTTTTTTCTGTTTTAAAATTACTAGCTATTGTTTTTAGTCTCATTTGAACTGCTTCACTGCTTCACAGTGCAACAGCAGGTCTCTCCCTCTGCTCATGATGTATACTCAGAAATTAATCTATCCAACTTTTTTCAAATAAACAAGTAAATTCCCCCAGAAAATCTATTGTAAAAGTAGAACTTTGACTAAATGTAAATACATACATAATTTTTCATATTTTGAAATCAGGTACCTTGATTTAACTTTACTTAAAGGTCCTATATTGCACAAAACTGACTCTTGTGAGCTTCAAGCCATGTTATAATCATCAAAAGCATACCTGGAGTTGTGTTTTGTTTTATTCACACATATTTGAGTAGCCCTTTGTGATTAGTCTGTCTCCAAAGCTCAAAATGCTCTGTTCCTCCTTGAGAGTGTTTTCAAGTCAATAGCTACCTTTTACCTTTAGTTCAGTAGAGAACACTGGAAATTCCAGGGTTGAAATCATCCAAATGATTCAAGTGAAGGCATATGGAGTTAAAAACACAGTGGGGCACTTCCTGTATTATCACATGACATCAGGGAGTGTTTTCTGTTTGAGAGAAGAGCTCAGCCTAAATATTTGTTGTTAAATGTTTGAATAAAACAAAACACAACTTCAGATATGTTTTTGGTGAGGAAACAGCATTGTAATTAGAAAATAGCATAATATTGGCCCTTTAAAACCTTTACTTTTTCATAAAGAATAACCCAGAGTGTATCTTTAAAAGCCCAGCCTGTGCGTGTATGTGATTGAGTGTGTCCTAGTCACATGGCTCTAAGTTTAGACTTCTCCATCTGACACACTCACAGCTGACTGCAGCACCAGCTCTTAAAGGGACAGTGTCTCCTCCCACATCTTAATCATAGAAATATGTAAAAACTATCACAAGTTTACTGGGGTCAGCCTGGTCACTTTGGTGTTTAGGTCAGAAAGTCTCAAATCTACAAAAGTAACCACATCACAGTGCAGTGTGTCTGCAGAGGGTGGTTTTTAGGCCTACAGATCTGTACAGGATTAAGGGCGTTGTGTAAATAAACGCTTTATCTCTCTCTCTTTCTTCTTTTTCTCTCTCTTTCTCTCTTTTCAGGAGGTGGTGAAGTTACCTCTTGAGTTCGTGAGGCAGCTGTCAATCAAAGTGCAGCATCAGAGACCAGGTACTTTGTGTGTTTTTTGTAATGATTTGAAATGATTTGAAATCGAAATTAATTGAATATCTTTTTCAGTATCAGCAAATATGTGTAATCTCCACAACAGCAAGTCAAACTTAGGAAGGCCAAAAAAAAAATCCCAGTTGTAATGTTGTCTTCAATCTCTGAATCCCTAACTCTCTGTATTTTACCCTCTCTCTCGGTCTCTCTCTCTTGTCTCTCTCTCTGTCTCTCTTTCTCTTTCTGTTTCTCTCTCCCTTTACTCCCTCTCTTCCTTCTCTCTCCATCTCCCCTATCCCCCCCCCTTCCCACCCCCCATCTCCTCTCTCTGTCTCTCTCTGTCTCTCTTTAGTCTGGAGATGTAATAAAGTCATGGACATCTACAGTGGCTGTGCTCTGTGTCTGCCCAACCTGACCACTCCCCTTTACCACCAACCCACGCTGACCCCACCCCTCTGCATCGAAATCAAGGTAAAAAACTACCAAAAAACACACTTAAAAGGTCCTGTACCTGATTTTTGCTGTCTTAAAAATGTGAAAAACAGAAGTGAGATGAGTTTATAAGTGCAAGTTTTGCCATCACGTTGCCGTCACGTAAAGCTAATAACAACTAGCATGTTAACAGTGCACTTCATGCTTATTGGACGATAAAACGCTTTATAATTGAATGCAGACAAGTACACAGCAGACTTATTTTGACCTTATGATGGAAATATATCTGTATTCATGTTGTGAAGAAAATATTCTTATCATATGTCTTTTGTGTAAAGGCATTTCATTTGTGTCAGTCTGTCAGACCCAGACCAGACATTAACATGTGTGAAGGCTCTGTCCCCATCCCACAGGAAACTCTACGTTGTTCTACCTGTCTAAGTGTAAAAGTTCATTATTTAATGGGTGTGAAACAAAAGTCACTTGGCTCTGATATGTACGTAGCTTTGTCATTCTGGTATAAATACTCAGAGGTCAGATGCTCTAAGGGAGAGAAACTCTAAGGGAGAGACGCTCTAAGGGAGAGACGCTCTAAGGGAGAGACGCTCTAAGGCAGAGACGCTCTAAGGGAGAGACGCTCTAAGGGAGAGACGCTCTAAGGGAGAGACGCTCTATGGGAGAGACGCTCAGGGACACTTGCTTGGGACGCCAGAAGTCTATGGCCAAAGACTGGTCCATATCTGCTGTAACAAAGAATAAACTTTTTTGTATTTCTCACCAGGCTTCGCAAATGGCTTATTATTCATCAAGAGATAGTATTTCTCCACAACAACCTCAAGAGCTGTTTATACAATATTTTTGTACTGAGGCAAGACCCATTTTGAACTGTTAAAATAAAAATGATGCCTATTTGTCTTTTTCAGCCGAAGTGCGGTTTCCTGCCGTCGTCGAAACATGTCTCTAAAGAAATCAAGACCAGAGTGTGTCGATTCTGCATGCACCAGCACTACAAGGTCTCCTACTCTGCACCATCTCACCCTCCTCTGCACCATCTGACCTTCCTTTGCACCATCTCCTCTGCATCCTTAGACCCCCTCCTCCGCTCCTCTGACCCTCTCCTCTGCTTCTCAGTTTTGTGTAAATTTTTTGTTGTGTCTGTCTCTCTTTCTCTGTAGGTTTCCAATGGCATTTGGAAGAAGCGTAGCCTCTACTGCCCCCTGGACCTCTTCTCTGGGTCAGTGTGCACTTTCTTTGTAATAGTGGGGAGATTTTTGTTATTTTAGTTAAGATTACGATGAGATTTGAGCTGAAGAGGGTTGAAAAAGCAACTTCTGTGGCTAATTATTGGTTCATTCTACCATGTATTTGTTGCTCATGCCTTCTAATGATGCTGAATATTTTAAATATTATCTTACTGGGATTATCCTGCATTATTGTTATTGTGTCATTGTTTCAATATGATTGTTTACGCAGTATATATATCTGTAGCAATATATTGTGCTTTAAAATTTATTATCATGACAGACCTAAGTAAAGCAGCAGAGAAGTGGCAGAAGACACTATAGCTAATTACTGTAAAACTAACCTCAAACGTGTATCAAATAGGGATGGTATATCGTTTTTCAGTGATTACAGAGGATTTCCCTTGATATCAGTATTAGTCTGATATTGAAAATTTTGCTGATATTTGGCACCTACATTTTTTCCTGCACTGACGCAGTCTGTTTGCTCATGTGTCATTCCCATATTCCCTATAGACTTATAGCTTAATATTGCTATCTGCAAATATCGGTTATCGGCCACAACATTGAGACAAATGTTAGTATTGGCTCAAAAAATCCATCTCGGACCATCCCTAGTATCAAGAATAACACTCTTTTCTAAGTATTGACTTATAAAGTATTGACTTATATAATCTCTTAAGTGGTTCTCAGAAATGTAGCCTAAAGACTCACCTTTAGCATTTCCGGAATTTCCTGTTTTCTGGCGCTCTGAGGCTGATTTTCAAGAACCAAAATGATTTGTGGAAAAGGACTGCCACCCATCTGTTTAAAACGGTGTCACTTTAAGGTAAGGGTGGGGTAAACTTTCTAAGCTATTCCTCTTGTTTTAGGAGCCGACAGAGGATGACCTTTGCCATCAGACACTTGATAGAAGAACCTCAGAACAACTTCAAAATATTTAAGGTGAATCCCTGGGGTTTAAAATGGTTTAATAATAGAAACATCACCATTGACTTCCTGTTCAAAACTGCACTACTGATTAAGGTTATCGTCAACTTCATTGTCCTCGTAGGGGAATTTGTCCTCCGCATTTGACTCATCCTTCAATGTCTCTGGGTTAAACCTGCATGTTTTGGGTTAACGGTTGATTCTCTTCTGTTGGCTCTGTCTTTACATAGTGGTATTTCACCGTAACAAGCAGCAGATTTTTTTGGGTGTATATTTTTGAAAAATGACTACGCAACATGTGTTTGCTCTGGAGCCTATATTGTTCAAAAAAATCATAATTAAGTACAGAGCATTGGGCGTGGATAGGTGGTAGGTAAAAATATGCATACATACATGAAAGAATCTGAATACTACTCTGAGTAAGATGGTGATTATAATATATTTAAAAGGTCACTAAGGCACATGTTAGCAGAGTCTGTTTTCTTTTAAAGTGATGTGAGGTGTTTGATTGTGTTCAGGGCGGACAGTTGATCTATAGCAGCAGAGACAGAGACCGGGAGGATTCGGATGATTCTTCAGACTGTGTCTCCTCTCTAATGAACCAGCTCAGACCTTATTTCACCTGCGGACCCCAGCGTATCAACGGTCATCTCGGCAACAAGAGCCTGCTCAATGAATTTATACAGGTGAGACCCGAACATTCAGGTAAGGAGGAGAGGAGATGGGGAAGAGAGTAGGTGAAGGGAAGAGGAGAGGGGTAGAGAGATGGAGAAGGACGGAGACAGCAAGGGCTTGCTAGATGAATTTATACAGGAAAGACTCTAATGTGGAGAGGGGGAGAGGAGAGGGGGGAGAGAGAGAAGGAGAGAGAGACAAGAGTCAGTTAAATTACTTTATTCAAGTAAGATGTGTAAGAACCATGTAAGATCCAGGTAAGGAGGAGACGAGAGGGGAGGACAGAGGCCGAGGTGTGTGAGAGGGGAGAGAGAATTTATACAAGAGGACACTAACAA
>KN481749.1:0-15105 GCA_000787095.1 Periophthalmodon schlosseri | reverse complement strand
CCAATCCTGTGCTCCTCCAGCAGCAAGCTTCTAGTCATTACCAAAGTCAGTACACCCTCACAGGGAGGTGTCTTTCCAGTACTATGGCCCTCATCTATGCAATAGCCTGTTGGACAACCTCAGGGCCACAGAGAACGTTCATGTTTTTAAGAGCAGGCTCACAGCCCACCATTTTAGTTTAGCTTTTGATGAATATTTATTGTTTTATTTGGTTATTATTACATGTATTTAGTACATTTATTTATTTTATATAATGTTCTTGATGATATTTTATATTCTTGTTCTTAACATTTCACTAATTGTTTTATTACTTTTAGGATCTCCAGTTTTCCTCTATAGGTGCCCTCACCTGAAGCAGTGGTTGGCTGTGGCTGCCGGGGCCTGTCTTGTGGAATCCTGATGGAGGGTTGGTGTCTCATCTCTCCCCTGGGTCCTGTGTCCTGGTGGAGGGTTGGTGTTTCAGCCTCATCTCTTCCTGGGCCCTGTGTCCTGGTGGAGGGTTGGTGTCTCATCTCTTCCTGGGCCCTGTGTCCTGGTGGAGGGTTGGTGTCTCATCTCTTCCTGGGCCCTGTGTCCTGGTGGAGGGTTGGTGTCTCATCTCTTCCTGGGCCCTGTGTCCTGGTGGAGGGTTGGTGTCTCATCTCTCCCTGGGCCGTGTCCTGGTGGAGGGTTGGTGTTTCGGCCTCATCTCTCCCTGGGCCGTGTCCTGGTGGTGGGTTGATGTTTCATCTCTCGGCCTCATCTCTCATCTGTGTGTGTTTGTGTGTGCAGGTAGGTGAGACTGTGCATGTGACTGTCTGTGAGTTGTATGATTGTGTGGGGTCTAGCAGTTGTGGGGGTAGGGTGGTTGGATGGAATGGCATGTGGAATAGTTTTTTAAATGACTGTAAAGCATTTTGTGTTACATTTTTGTATGAAAATCATTTTATATATAAAGTTTGTTTCTAAAGTTTGATTTGATGTGTGTGTGAGAGACACCTGTACATATGTGTCTGGTGTACAGTGACATTCAGACTTTTCCAAATAAAATATTTTCCATAAACCATAAAGGTTTTGACAAATAAACTTTACAATAAATTAAATCTAATTTTACTTTGTTTAAAATCATGTAGATTTCCAATGTGTTAAATTAAAACATCTTTATTATTTACATTAGATCTATGCATGTTTGCAGTTCATAAACTCAATATTCTTATTTAAACTAAATTGCCTTTTACCTAATGGCTCCATTCACTGATTTCATTGGTCACAGTGCACGTTTGACAGCTGTCCCATCCAATCAGAGCACAGTTTGGGGTCTAGAGGGCAGACCCGTCACAGAAGATGGTTTGGTCTGGACCTGGGACCATACAAGTTTTTCTCATTCTCAGTAGACAGAAATAGATAAACTGATATTTTATTGATCCTGAGGGAAATTCCAGTTTAGATGCAGAAGCATACTGCACTTCTCAGTTGCCTTTTTGTCTCAGTCAAAGGTCTCAGTACAGCTTAGCAGGAGGACTGGTCAGGTAGGATCAGCAGATCCTGTGTCAGGGCAGTTTGAGGAGTGGAACAGCCTTCAGGACAAATGTGTCCCTCCCCTGTGTCCTGCAACATCACAGCAGTGTCTAGGGGTAGCCAGGTGAGCTATGTACACAGACAAAGTGTTTCCTCTGGGAGGTCTTCTGCCACATTTGCTGCCACATCTGCTGCCACATTTGGTGTAAAAAAGTCCATGGATACAGGAAAAACAAGCAGCTCATTTCACACAATCCAACTGTCCCTTACTTGTGTCCTTTGAACTGCACATGCTGCAATTCTTAGTTGCCATGGTGTTTTATGGTAGTAACAGTTTGTAACATCATATCTTGGGATTTTAACCATCTAAGAAATGCATGTGGGCATGTGCCCTGTACATTTCATCTAAAATGAAAGTTGTTCAACAGCAAAGAATCACATGTTTCATTATTTGTGATGCAAAAAGAATGAGATTTGAATGCAGAGCAAGAAAGGACTATTTGACTTAGAATTTCTGTGAAGTGTAGTAAAATTACTAAGTTGGACTGAAGATCTTGTTCTTTCTTGTTTTCGGTCTGTATGTGGAGTGGGACTCTTGCTCTGGGTCTGTATATGGAGTGGACATCAGGTGAAAGTTGGTGACTGGACATTGGAGGTTAGTGCTGCTGGAGCTGTGTCTGCTTGGAGCTTCAGTCTCAAAATAGTCTTTATTTGTGAATGTCTCTGATGGAGATGACTGCTTTTCCAGGACATTTCAGTGGACAGAAAAACAGTGGATCAGAGACGTTTTGTCTATTCTTCTGTTTCAAATAGTGTGGAGATGAGAACTCGTGGACACGTTTGGACTATAAGCGCAGTTTACCTTCAACAGAACTGAAATAAATGGCATATTCAACTAATTTTATAGGGACTCACAGAACTAGGATGTACCTGTCCAGGTAAGTGACGTAAACACGTAAAACATAACACGCGAGGTGACTTAGCGCACACGAGGCCTTTAAACAGGAGTGAGATGGTACGTAACAGAAACTATACTAAACTAATTATATGCCTGTTGACAATTACATCATTGCATGGTTGATAGTATTATATAGTTATTAGGAAGAGTTTAGGTTTGATGTAGCTCGATGTAGCTCAATGTAGCTCGATGTGTGCATGTGCTATACGATTCACACGTGGTTCTCAGTCACTTCAACAATACTGTTTTGCGTTTTGAACAGGGACAAAATACTTATTAGGCACCTTATTAGTGCTAGAAATTGTGGTCAATATACAAATGTAATACATTGCTTACTTTCTTACAAAGGTCCAAAACGTTTTGTTTCCCATGCAGCAGTGGCCATATATCACACTAAGGCAATGGTTCTTAACCTTGTTGGAGGTACTGAACCCCACCAGTTTCATATGCACATTCAACGAACCCTTCGGTGATGGCCAAGCGGGGCGTGTCATCATGAATCATCTGAGTCGGTTGCGTGTCTTGACCTCCGGCGAACCCCTGAGACTGACTCACCAAACCCCTAGGGTTCGATCGAACCCAGGTTAAGAACCACTGCACTAAGGGAAGATAACAGCTATGTTCTGGTAACCCGACTGTATTGCTGTAACCAACAATAAAGATCTACAGAATGATCCCCGTGTCTCTGCGTCTTCATGCAACAGAACAGAAACCGACAAAATCCCCTGTGCTTAGAATCGGGGGAATTACTAGGCCTGTTACCATAATTACTAATTGAACTGGCTCAATACATGACAGGTGGAACTATACTTTTGGGGGTCAGTATTTATCATGGTAATTTTTCTTTGTTCTTTTAGTTCTTTTTCTGTATCTCATCAGATTTGAGCTGTAGATTGTTGAATTATGAACTTCTATGACTCACAAACTGCTATTTATTTATTTATGAATTTATTGCAGCTCATTTTTTTTATATATAATGTTATACCTATTGAATAGTCTTTTGGGGGTAATCCTGCTGTAGGGTTTTTGTGTCAGTGGTATTATTATTAAATGCATTTACATTTTCAAATATTAAATTGAAAATAGGCCAGAAACCAAGTTGTTACAAGTTGTTTACAAGTTCAGATTATGGTCTAATGGTCAAAACCATTGTTTGCACTTTTAGTTTTAACAGTAAATACTTAAATGATCATCTGAATCCTACATGTGTTACAGGAGCAGCATGGATATCATAAAAGAAAGTGCTCCAACAGCAGGAGGCATCCTGAGACCAAAAGGAGGTGATTGCAATTGTGAGTCCCACACTTCACTCAAACACAGGAGGGTCCTAACCATAAACTGGATATAAAGAGAGATGTACACAGTGCTAATCTGTCCTAACCATAGACTATATGAAGAGAGGTGTGTACAGTCTATAGTCCTAATGCACCATCATGTGTAGACAGGTTCTTTACTAATACATTCATTTGACCTTTCTCTCTAGCATCAGAGTTGCAATCTTTTCTGGTCTTATACTGGCCTATTTAATAATCCCTTTTAATAATTCATTATGGATTTTGAAATCCTGTTACTTTCAGTCAGAATAAAAATGCATTTCTCAGAGGAGGAAAGTGGAAGATAGGGTTCACTTCATGTACACATGACAAACTATAGAGTATTCCAGCACACAGCCTCAGAACATCTGTTGACTCCTGTCTTTCAGATATTCACCTGCAGATGGTGCTCCTGACTCTGTGGAGTCTGCACGGGTCTCTCTCCAGGCTCTCCACCTGTGAGTCAATCAACTTCTGAAACTTAAAGGAATGATAAATATATTGCTTATATTGCTTTCGGGCTGAACACTATAAACCCATCATAAGGACACAGATATGTGCATTGAGAATAAAAGAAGGACACAATCAGTCTTTTAGTTTGTTTATTTAACTGGTTTTCCAATTAAATCTTAGGCTTCCTTCTTAATATGTTGTTGTTGTAAAATCCACACAGGTCACAGTTCGTGCCAGTACGTATGACATTTACAGTTACTTGATTCAAACATTTCACATGCCCTCACTTCTCATTGGCCTTTACCTAAATATAAAATGGAGCATTGTGGACACTGCTTACTGTATACCTTAATTTAACCCAGATGCCTTTCCCATTTCACAGTGCTGTGAAAAAGTATTTGCTCCCTTGTCGATTTCGTACTTTTTTTGCACCTTTGTCACTCTTAGCCATTTCAGATCGAGCAAACTTAAATATTAGACAAAGAACTCACAGGTAAACACAAAATGCAGTTTTTAAGAGCCAATTTTATTTATTAAGTGAAAAAAAGCCATCTGAACCTCATGGCCCATGTGAAAAAGTAATTGACCCCTAAACCTAATAACTGGTTGAACCACCCTTAGCAGCAACAACTGCAGTCGAGCGTTTGTGATAACTGGCAATGAGTCTTTCACATCGCTGTGGAGGAATTTTGTCCCAGAATTGTTTTAAAGCAGCCACACTGGAGGGTTTACGAGCACGAACCGCCTTTTTGAGGTCATGCCACAGCATCTTTATTGGGTTCAGGTCTGGACTTTGACTAGGCCACTCCAAAACCCTCATTTTGGTTTTTTTTTTTGACATTCAGAAGTGGACTTGCTGGTGTGCTTTGGATCATTGTCCTGCTGCAGAACCCAAGTGCGCTTCAGCTTGAGGTCACGAACTGATGGCCGGACATTCTCCTTCAGGAGTTGTTGGGAGAGCAGAGTTCATGGTTCCTTCAATCACAGCAAGCCGTCCAGGTCCTGAAGCAACAAAGCTGCCCCACACCATGACACTACCACCACCACGTTTCACTGTTCACTGGCATGATGTTTTTTTATGCTGGTTCATTTTATGCCAGATGTAACGGGAGGCACTGCTTCCAAAAATTGCAACTTTTGTTTCATTAGTCCACTCAGCTTTCCACAATAATATGATTAATTCAAGAGAGAAGTTGTCTTGAATCAAAAGTCTGGTTTATTGAGTCAAATGTGCACAATCGTCAAAGAGCTGTTGTCCCTAATAGTGTCGTCTCGCCCTCAGCTAGCAAATGAAAATGCATACAATGAATTTATACCGTCAAAACGATCGTACCCATTTAGTCTAGTCAAAGTGGCTGGAGGCTGCTAGACGCCTGAAGAGACAGTAAGTTAGACACAGAAAGCGCAGAGTACTGATTTGACCAGTGCAAACATTCTGTAACTAACACATCCTCACTACTTTCAACCCAAAGTTTTTCAAACTCCTGAAATGACACATTTGACACATCAAGAGAACACTGCACGTTTCCCACGTCCCTCAACTCTGTGCTCTCTGTGGGGCATATCCTGTCAATTGCCAAATCAAGTAACTCATTCGAGGGAATTGGGGACAATGCCAGTGAAAATTATAATTGGGAGTTAGAACTTCCATGTGAACCCCAGTGAAATTTGACTGATTCGATGCCAGATCTTTTGTGGTTACAATTGCAGACCGTTTGGTGTGGAAATGAGACAAAGGCTCAGTTTGCACATCAAATCGCGTCCAAGTAAATTCACAGGACATAGTGGAGAACAAATGAAATGAATTGCCCTCAGAGTCAGAACAATGCAAAGGACAAGTGAAGCATTCTCTCGTTGTATTACCAGATGCCGCCTGAGAAAACGTGACCCGACCACTCATTTGAGGCACACGGGAGAGACCTGAAGTTCGTACTACGGAATACGTAGCCCCAGAGTCCACTAGAAATTTTATTTGATCACCATTAACAATTAAAGTGCACTCAGGAAATTTATCATGGTTTCGTGACAGTTGTACATAAATACCAATTGTCTCTCGTGCCACAAATGGAGTGCTCTCGTGTGTGTTGTCTGGTGCATGTTACCGTCTCGTGGTGGGTGTGGTAGGGCCGCCATTTCTCCGGTGCCATCGGACCCGTCCCTTACCTCCATGCCTAGTCAATCTGAAAATCCACGTCGGAGGTCACGTAGTACCTGGTCGGAGCGGCCACGCAGATTGTGGTAGTTGTTAGGCCCGTCTCGCTGGGGTTCCTCCGGGCAGTCACAAGCGAAATGTCCAGTTTGGCCACAGTTATAATAGACATCTTGACCGTACCAGGTTTGACATCTGCGTCCATCTCTGTTGTTGAACCCAGGTCTCCCGCGGCCTCGTCCGCCCCCACGCTGGGGAAAGAATTGGCGTTGTTGTCCCCGGGCCTGTGAGAATAGCGTGAGTGTGGCATTGAAGGCCTCTTTGTCTCGTTTGGCCTCTCTGGCGTACAGCTTCTCTTGGTAGGTAAGGTAAGCGTGGCGTGCATACTTACGCAGCTCATCCAAGTTTGGTTTCTCAAGGCCGCCCACATAAGTTTTGTCTATCCTAGCAGCGACCTCTGGGACCAGGCCTCTACGAATGGCTTGGCAGATATGGATGTTAAATGCTTGCTTTTGAACCGGGTCAATGTCGGAGAAGACATTGTTAACAGTAAAAGTCTCAATCATACAGTGTATGAATTGGTCAGCGTCCTCGTCTGGTTTCTGCTTGCACGCTGTTACAGCAGACATGTTGATTTTGGCAGGGAGAGCAACCTCAATGGCCTTACACACACCCTCCATGGCCTGGATGTACTCGTGATTGTCCAAATAGCACGGTTCAGAGGCATGGATGTCCGAGTTTGGGAAATAATCTCTTAATCTCTCTCGTTTTACTATCACACACATTCTTATTATCCCATTTGGGACCTTCCCATTTACTCCCTTTCTCACATTCATTCTCAATCTCAGTGTTGGCATGCGCTGCCTGTTTACAAATTTTCTTATGCTCACGCATTTCTGCTTCATTCATCCACACAGTCAAGCATTTCTCATGATCATTTATCATTCATAATTTTGCAGTAGGAGCTCTCTTAGCCTGGATTAGTTTCTCTCTTTTCTTTTCAAGACTTGCTTTTAAGTTTGTTCAGTTGAGTTATGCTAAAAGATCCACTCTCAGGAAACCCATGTTACTTTGACCAAATATGCAAATAATCAAGACAACTTTCACCATACTTTTTGCACATGGCTGCAGTGACTTCAGACTCTGGGATCCGCTGAGCCTCGCTCCTGGATTGGTCCTGTCCCATTTTCTCTAAAATGGTCAGTGCGCTGAATACCAACCTCTACGCATCCGTAGGGTGAATTTTTTACTAGAAGTTATTTTCGTCTCCTCTCCATATTAATGAAAACCCACATTACTGCGAGGTGCATCAAGGATGATATGTCGTCCGATGTCTTCAACCTTCAGAACGCATAATTTAGGAATACAGTAGGCTTTGCTCCACTCTCCTATGGGGGAGCCTTCAATCCCACCCAGCGTGCTCACAACAGCAGCTAGATGCCAGAGTTGAGGTCACACCAGGACACAGGAGCTTCCAATTTAAAGTGTTAGTATCTAAGTTTCCCCTCTTTTTTTTTTATTATTATAAGCGAGGCAGAACTCTTGAAACAAGACAACTCACCACAACACATGAAGTAGATCAGGATTTGAGGCCTTAGCGCCGGCGTTTTCCAGCGAGAGTGATGCAGCTCTCGTACTCAAAGACAGAGATGGGGCAGGAAGGGGACCCTCCCCGGGTGGCCAGTCGCTGTATCACAGTCGCGGAAAAAGAACCGGGCGAAAAGGGTAGTTTGAGACGCCAAAACTGTTGTGGAATTTCTAATAGTAAAAACAGCGGATTTCTAATAGTAAAAAATAGTAAAAATATGAAATCAAAAGAGAAGTTGTCTTGGTTTATTGAATCAATCGTGCAGAATCGTCAAAGAGCTGTTGTCCCTAATAGTGTCATCTCGCCCTCAGCTAGCAAATGAAAATACATACAGGGAATTTATACCATCAAAACAATCGTACCCGTTTAGTTTAGTTAAAGTGGCTGGAGGCCGCTAGATGCACAAACAAGAGATACACTGGTGCATAACAACAGATGGTATTATGAAGGTTAGGTCAAAAAGATCCATAACAATACAAGTAAAGATTTTAAGGTAAAGAAAGCCATAACAATTCCATAACAAAATCACCACAGACTGACTCGTAGTCCCCCATAGTAACCCCCCATAAAAGGTCAAACCTTCTTGTCAAAGCCTGATCTCACCAGATCTCTGAAGCTAAGTAGGGCTGGGTCTAGTTAATATTTGGATGGGAGACCGCTGGGAATTCCATTGCCACAGTGGGGTGGCAACTGTTCTATCCTTAGGCAAGACACTTCACCTACATTGCCTAGTATGAAAGTGGTGTGTGCGTGAGAGTTGGTGAGGTTGGAGGGGGCTGATGGTGTAGATTGGCAGTCTCATTCCCTACAGTCTGTCCCAGGACAGCTGTGGCTACATTAGTATCTTACCACCACTGAGTATGGAGTGAATGAAGAGTGCAACAAATTGTAAAGCTACTTTGAGCATCTGGAAAACATGCTGTATAAGACGGTATTATTATTATTATTATTATTATTAATGACCTCCCCTTAGTAACCCCCCATAATTCTTCAAATTGGCCACGAAGCTCCTAGCTCCTTAAGCCAAAACTAGATGTGTGTCACTGCCTGTCATGATAAGGACTGTCCGAATAGTCTGCTGAGTTAGGAAGGAGTTAGGAAAAGGAGCCTGTATGCTCCCTGTCACAGCTCCTTTAGCACTGGAACCTCGGGAGCTTCCTAACCAGCGGTAATGAGCTATGAGGTGTTCCACAATACCGTGCGTATTTTCCCAGAGGGTTTCCGAACATGGCTGATCTTTGCACGATTACTTTGTAATGCATTAAAATTCTCATTGCCTCAGACATTTTAAAATACAATTATCTGGATAAACTAACAACTTTATACAAAAATAAAAATAAAGGACATTATTTGGTGGAACATTTGTAGAGACGGGACAAAGCAGAGGCTGCAGCTGAGTCTGTATTTATTTTGGTGTGTGCATGGGTGCATATCTTATTGTTGATGGTGTTTCATGTTTAAACTTTTCAGAGTCACAGATCGTACAGTCATGTGCAAACAGGTCATTTAACTACACTGTCACGTTTAAATTCTCATTAAAATCAGTGCAGTAGTGGAGATTGAGGAGCACTTATTGTAGCCCAAAATTAGAGCTCATAGATTTCAAATTTTCTGTTCCTCTGCTCCTCTTTCCTCTGCTTTTTTCCTCCTCTACTTCTCTCTGCTTCTCCATCCGCTCTCCTCTTCTCCCCTCTCCTCCTGCCTCTTTCTTTTGCTCCAATCTTCTCTGCCCCTCTCTCTCCTCTGCTCCTGTGTCTCCTCTTCTCTCTCTCCTTTCTCCTCTGCTCCTTGGCTCCTCTTTCTTCTGCTCCTCTCTCCTCTGCTTCTCTCTCCTCCTCTGTCCTCTGCTCCTTTCTTCTCTGCTCCTGTCTCTCCTTTCCTCCTCTCTCCTTTCTCCTCAGCTCCTCTCTCTTCTGCTCCTCTCTCCTCTGCTCCTCCCTCCTCTGCGCCTGTCTCTCCTTTTCTCCTCTCTCTCATTTCTCCTCTTCTCCTCTCTCCTCTGCTCCTGTCTCTCCTCTTCTCCTGTCTTGCCTTTCTCCTCTGCTCCTCTGCTCTCTGTGTCTTTTCTGCTTCTCTAGCAAAAAAAAAAGGCTCATCATCATTTGGGCTCCATTTTCTAAGTGTTTTTTTTCCCCTCTGATGTACACTAACAGCTCAAAAAATGATTTTTTCTTGTCTTTTTTTTTCTCCACTGTTGGTGTGGTTGATTAAAAAAAATAATAATAACACTCCCGAGCCTAAGTGTTAGATGGCCCAGGAAAAAATGCGCTTCACTGGGCACTTGGGACAGGCCTTTGAGCGCCACTTCATGAGGAAACCATGGGCAAAAACAAATATCCAATTTCCAAACAACTTCACCACAGGGACTTGCTTTTCGTTTTCCAGTTTTGTCTTTAAACCCAAAACAAATAGGATTGTTTCCAATTTTCTATTTTGTTTTGAGGTTAGAAAAAGGGAAATTTCTACAATTTTGGAATTCTCATTTCAAAACAAAACCAAATGGCCGTGACAAACATGGACTTTCTAACCAGTAGCCTGTCTATCGGTGGCACTTAAGAATGCAGTTCAGACCACAGTGAGGAGGAGCTCCTGCCATAGTTGCAGAGGCGAGTGTCCAAACTTAGCCTCCACTCTCTTACAGTCACCTGCACATCAGAAGTGACTTTCTCTTCATCTCCCACATGCATGATACAGACAAATGCAGAGCTTGCTTCGAGAGCGGACAAATAGCCTAACTCCACACAGGCTGCACGCTTCGGAGCAGGGATAGAGCACTACGAGGCGGACAGGCTGAACACTCTGAGGTGAGAGATGTGAACAAGCCGGGAAAGCTGTGAGCTACAAGGCATTATATGTTTTCTGAGTCGGGAAGACAGTGCGTTCCAGGTGGGGAGAAGTGAGCTACGAGGTGGGTAGACTTGTATTCCGAGGCGGGCAGGTGTGCAGTCCAATGTGCTGCAGACCATCCTCATGGAGCAGTCCTGTGAATATGATTTTCAGGGTCTTGGACCATGGTTTAGTGGTCCTGGCAGACTGGGACGAGGCCATCCAGTGCCTGGGGATGAAATTGTGAAATCTTCATTAAATTATTATCTTCATTAAAAGATGAACTCTTTTAAGGAAAACCTCTTCAAAAATAAAGTTTGATTGCTTGAACTTGGATGGCTACATATGGTTGTGTAATTGTCGATTCATAGTTCCCCCTTACTATTCAGACAAAATAAAACTCATGAAAAGACAAGACTGTGGCTTTTTTGTGTATTTAGTCACATACACTTGAAAAATGCAATTGGGGGAGATGGATCCTGAACCTTAGTCTCTCACATCCAAACCCAATGCCTTGCCCAATGAGCTAAATCTCCACTCAGCCATATGCTTGACTTTGGCATTTGAACATTTTTGTTTGAGATGTTAGTGTAGTGTTAGGGGGGGAAAAAAAAAAACACTTAGAAAATGGTGCCAAAATGACGAGCCTTTTTTTTTTTTTTTTTGCTGCTCAGGGTTTCTGTACACATGCCTATGGAGGAGAGGAACAATGGAACACGACTTGGATGGCATGGATGCCTTACCTAGGCACAGGAAAACACCCACTTTTTCTCACCTTCACTCTAATTGCAAGGGGCTTGCAGCCACCTTGATCTCACAGGTCACGATTAACAATTTTAAAGCACGATATAGTGCTACAGAGGAATATTGTGCCAAATAGTAATACTGAAACTACTTTATGCCACTGACACAAAGCACGATAATCCCAGAAAATCTACAGTATCATGAGCTGCAGAAGTGATTTATTTAACCCTCTACAGCTCAAATCTTATCATAGTACAGAAAATGGCTAAAATCTCCCCACTATTGCAAAGAAATTGTACACATGATAAATATTGAGCCCCAGCTTTCGTATATTGAACAATAAGGCGATATAATGGTTATTGTGACAGGCCTACAAACAGGATGTTTCTCAAATGCAAGGCGTCTTTCCTTGTTCTGATCTGGGCGTGGTAAGGTATTCAGGTCCACTGGCAAGTGGAGCCATAGTGTACAGAAACATCTGTGCAGAGTACAGACTGGAACCCCCAAGGTCAAAGTGGGAAACACCTCCAAAGGTAGTAGAGAATGAGCCAAGATCCCGTGGGACTTCAGATACAGACTGACGGAATGGTGATGGAACCAACCGGACATTGTGGTGGATAAACAGCAGAGAAAAGCTGTTGTGGCAGACATTGCAATTGATACTTTGTAGTAACATCATGCTGGGGGCGTAGTGCATGTATTTCTATGGCGGAATGTTCAGTTGGAGTTACCATGGTGACACAATGCACACATTAGCAAACACTGCCAAAAAAGTTTTAGATAAAAAAATAAATAATACAAAAGTGATTTTAAACAACACATTTTCAGGAGTCTGTGAACAATATGAGCATTCACAGTCTTGTTTAGGCTTGTTGGCTAATGCTAGCTTGTGACTAATTTTATGTGTGAGAGACTTTTTAACAGCACAAATCAGCTCACCTGTTGCAGTTCTAGCTAAGTTAGTTCTTTCTGGTCAGATTGTGTTAAATTAAAGTAGATTAAAGTCTAACAGCGTTTCAGACAGAGCAGTGCCTATAGTTTGCATCACACCCCCAGGGAATGTTGATGACATCAGCTGCAAAGCATCAATACCAAGCGATGGGAACATCAAGAAAAAAGAATCTCCCAGGGGCTCAGAGACGTGGAGCACTCGGGGTAGTAACCCCCAAACTGGAGGAGGCTACAGCAGATCCCTGTGTGCCAGATACCCTTCCATCCTGCTGTATCCCTGTGTGTCAGATGCCCTCCCTGTGCCCGTGGTCATCGGAGCACTGCAGGAGGCTACAGCAGATGCCAGGGAAAACATCAGGCATCTCAGTCCAGAAAAGTGCACCACAGAAACAGCAAAAATACTGCAGAACCCTTAAAGGATGAGACCACCTGCAGAATAAAAGAGTGTAGCTTAAACATAAGAATGATAGAATCCATTGTTGAGTCCTAAGAAACAACAAGGAAAGACACTGGATATTGTAGGTTTCCAAAGGCGGGGTGATAGAGATGTTTTTCCTGTTAGATTCTTTAAGTTCGATGGTAGTGAGCAGACAAAAGGGGTGATAAATGAAATACCTACATCATTGATGAAGAGTTACGTGTATTTAGCTTTGAGTCAAACGGTTAATGTGTCAATGGAATGGAAGAGAGCACGTTGTTATGTTTGACCTTTTGTAGAGAACTACCTGACTGCATTTACCTCAATTATGTATGTTATCGAGTTAGAGAATATATAAATGGCCCACTATGTTGTTTTTCTTGCCAACAGTATCTAGTTATGTGATGGCGGTGTGCAGAGGGGTTCAAATTTATGCCTATTGTGGAGAGTGTTTAAATGAAGTTTGCAGAAAAAAAAAACAAACAAAGAACCAAGGTGGATCCATTGTAATGGAAATCATTCTGATGGATCAGTTGTTTGTCCTAAAAGAAATATTGCAGTGCATTGAGGAACAAAAACAAGATGTCATACGTTGAGGCAGCAAAACAGGTCAAAGCAAGTGGAATTAACATAAGAAACAGTTTCTTGTGTTCATTGTAATGGTGATGAACTGTGCACCTATTATTCACGAAAAATCTGAACGTACTGACATGGTCCTTAATGCTGGTCCTTAAGAGGTTTTTCAACATGGAGGACATTTCTGGAGAAGAGTTGTTCAAAACACTGAAGGAGAGGCGTTCACCCGAGACTATATGAAGGACACAGATGGATGTAAAAGTAGCTGAAAGGAATAGAGTTTTACTGTTGTTGTTGTTATTATTATTTTTCACTACTCAAACAATCTGTATCCCACTTTTATCACTGTGTGAAACTATGGCATCATCCACTCACGAGTGGAAGGCAGCATTACACTCTTTTGCGTACAGCCTGCCAGAATTCATTAGAAGAAAAACATTGCCTAGGACCATGATGCTAAATGGGCACACTGCTCTGTCTGAAGCTCTGTCACTCAAGTAAGACTTTAATCTAAGCTTTATTTTAACACAATCTGACCATGAAGAACTGACTTAACTGGAACAACAGCAGGTGAGCTGAACATTAGAGTTTTCCAGTTACTTACTCTCACCTTTTTGTTGAAAATCAAACTCCTAAACAGGACCATGAATGCTCGTATTGATAAAAGACTCCTGAAAATGTGTTGTTTAAATACATTTTGTATTTTTTCTTGACAGTGTTTGCTAATGTGTGCACTGTGTCACCATGTTAACTGCTGAATATTCCGCCTACATACATGTAGAACATCCCCAGCGTGATGTCACTGCAGGGGTCAGTGTTGGGGCCCATGCTTTTCAATCTCTACATAAATGATATATTTAATGTATCACATTCATTAAAACTAATTCTCTTTGCTGATGACACTAACATTTTTTTTATAGTAGTTTAGATTATGATGAACTTGTAGACACTGTGAATGTGGAACTGAATAAAATAAAACAATGGATGGATACAAATAAACTGTCATTAAATCTAAGTAAAACCAAAGTAATGACCTTTGGTGACCATAAAACCAACCCAAAATTACAAATAAATATTGAGGGTGTACAAATTACAAATAAATATTGAGGGTGTACAAATTGAAAATGTGTCGGAGAATAAATTCCTAGGAGTAATTATGGACAACAAATTATCATGGAAAGCCCACATCCGACATATAAAAACTAAAATAGCCAAGAGCCTCTCAATTATAAGCAAAGCAAAACAATATCTTGACCACAATGCACTCTGTACATTATACTGCTCACTGATTCTCCCTTATTTCACGTATTGTGTTGAAATATGGGGAAACAATTACCAATGCTCAACTAAGCCATTATTCTTATTGCAGAAACGAGCCGTGTGGATTATTCACAAGGTTGGTTTTCTAGATCATACTCACAAACTTTTCATCCAGTCCAAATTATTAAAATTTCCCAACCCTGTAAAATATTATATTATAATTATCTTATTCAAAGCCTTTAATAAGCTATTACCATGTAACATGCAAAAGTGTTTTGCTATTAAAGAGAGAACTTACAATTTGAGAGGTTATGGAAATTTTATACTGCCTAATGTTCGTACCATTCGTAAAAGTTTTTGTGACTGTATGTG
>JACM01015706.1:0-24789 GCA_000787095.1 Periophthalmodon schlosseri | reverse complement strand
TTATTGGACCCAAAATTTAAGATTGGATTTTCTTCACAAAAAGTCAATTTTATTGGACCCAAAATTTAAGATTGGATTTTCTTTTTTTTAATTTGTTTGTAAAAATATTGAAAAATGACTCAATAGCGCTCCCTAAGAACCCCAATACATTTTTTTTTTTGCAAAGTTTGTCATAGACAATTGAAATTTGGCATATACATCCTCCTTGACATACTGATCAAAAAAGCCAATGAGGACATACCTCTATGTGCAACCATGTTACCGTGGTAACATAATAAATGTGTCATTGAAATGCATGGGGTTCAGAGTACTGGACTTTGTTGTAGACTAAATACATGCTCTACACTAATCCAACTATGGCCTAAAATTCAAGTTTCCCAAAAGATGGAGTAATCTAAAAGCACAATTGAAAATGATGAAAAATTTCTCTGTGGCGCCCCCTTAAAAAGTCAAAATTCATTACACCAATGGAAGAAGACTCCACACCTTTTTCAGCATACAAATATGAAACTTAGCATGAAAATAGCCCATGTCATGACAAGTAAAAAACTCTATTATGAACCCATCCTAAACCCAACAAGAAGTCGGCCATATAGGGCGGAACTCCATTTTTGCAAAATTGCACTTCTCTTACTTTTCTCTTTTCTCTTACTTTTAATATCTCCACCTTGGAATTTCTTTCAAAATGCTTGAAAATTGGTAACACTAACCAAGACCCATGTGCAATTAAATATTATTGTTTAGATTCTTGATTAATTCCGAAATGTGGATGTGGCTAATCCACAAATCAGTGGGAATTTTGAAAAGCATAAAAACGTGCATATTTCTCACAGGTGACGTTGAATTGAATCGGTCCCAATTAAACATTTGTGTGCATTGACAACTTGAACGTAGCGATGTACAAGATGTATAGCTATGATATAAAACTGCTCTACATTTCCCCCTTGAAAAATTGAATGGGGCCACAAATTTTTGTTTATCGCAGACAATTGAAATTTGGCATGGACATCCGTCCTGCCATACTGGACAAAAAAAGCCAATGAGGACTTACCTCTATTTTTAACAGTGTTGCCATGACAATGTCCCACATTTATCATAGAAATACATTGGTTTTGGTTAACTGGGATGAAAAAAAAAAAGTTTGTCATGCACCATTGCAATTTGGTACACATATTCCACTCCTCATACTGAACAAAAAAGCCAATGAAGAAATACCTCTATTTCCAACCGTACAGGCATGAAAATGTCACATGGTCTCATTGGAATGAATGGAGTAGTATTAGATAGACGCTGATTGTGGGGGGAGAGGCGATGTAAGCAGGGACGAGAGACACAAACTTCATGATGGCATGTACCCTGCGGTCGCAAGGGGTGGCGAGGGCCTTTATCACTTCTTGCAGTTTTTATAATAATAATAATAATAATAATAATTTATTTTTTCTTGATTTTGGAGCATTTTCAAGTCCTCTAGAGTAGGTGTGTGGCTGTATGCAGAAGACTGGACACAGAACACAGAATAGAACATGTACATTCTTTTTTTTGTTTATGTGGCCCATTTAGAGGTTATGTTGATAAAACACTGCATTTAGGTCTGCTGTTTGGCCACATTCATCACTCATGTAAAAGCAGGGCAAGATTAATATTAATAATATTAATGCAGGTTTAGGTATGTTTATGTAGTAGTGGTAGTAGTTATATTAGTAGTAGTTATAGTGATAGTAGTAGTAGAAGTAGTAGTAGCAGTAGTTAGGGTTAGGGTTAGTTACTAGTAGTAAGGTTAAGGTACACTTTATATTTCTTGTATGGACATTTATCAGGGACAACGCTCATAAAACACTGACCTACCCAAAATGTAAGAAATATGTTTGTCCCAGGTTAGAGAAAAGTTGCACACAAACATACACAATTTACACATACAATAGGTGCTGCAGCATTCATACAAAGCAGCGGCAGTAGTAGTAGTACTACAGAGTGCAGATAATCAGAAGTAGTTCTAGTAATAAAACCAGGTAAAAGTTATAGTACTAGTAGTAGATTTTTTAGAAGGCAGCAGTAGTTTTGTAGTCATACAGTAGTAGTTATAATGGTAGTAGCTGTTATAATAGTTTTAGTAGTAGTACAAGTTGAAGTAGTAAGTAATAAAAGTAGTAATAACAGTAGTTTCTGTAGTATTAGTAGTAGTAGAAGCACTAACGTAACTTGTCCACTTAAATCCTTGTTGAATATTTGATGTAGACAAAGCAGTGAGTTGAGAGCAGTACTTACTGTGTACAGAGTCTAAGCTGGTCCAGGGCAGAGTGTGAATTATGGATCACTCCACTTTTTACGCCTGTTCAAACTCATTATCTACTCTGTGTACAGGTACTTTACTTAGCATAAAATGGACTTTCTCCTACAAATCTGCACTTTACAAATGAAACTGCTCCTGCGAGTACCCTTTTTGCTACTATACTTCAATAGATTAAGCATGATTTGGTGTTTTTGTTCTTAAGACCATTATCTAATCAGAAAGCAGAATGTCACAAGCCTCTCTTTAAACCTAAAAAAATCTCCCTCTGATCTTGTCACTACCTACCACTATCTCACTGTCCGTATACTGAGAATGAGTAAAACTTGTATGTGTCCTCTATCTGCAGGTTAAGGGCATGTTTGAGCCTGGTTTAGTCCTGATAGTAGACCTAGTTTGATCCTGTTCTAGTCCAGGATTAGTTCCAATTTTGATGGTGGCCCTGTGCAAGTACCACCACACCTTAAGGCACTGGCAACAGATGTGATTGTACTTCTTTGTTTGAACCATAGACTGTATATATAAATGGACATGGCTAACACGCACTTGCCTCGTTTCAAATATAAAGTGAGCATGGGCATGATTTGGCTCCATCAGCTCAGGCTCCAATTCACTTTCTGTTGGAAAACCGTTGCCTCTCTCTGTAACCGCTGCTGTCAGGCTCGTCAATCTGACCTTACAATGTTTGTATTAACCCTCTCTACGTGATTCTGGTGTTTTACATTTCATTATTTTGTCCGAAAATCAAGCTAATAATAACAGACCAATCAGGTGCCTTCTTTCCCCAGGTTGCTCCCACTAGCATTAGCAACAGGTTTGATTGACAGCTTTGCTAAGCACCCGCCCCATACCAAACTAACGGTGCAGGCGGGAGGGGGTGTGTAACTTCAGTCATTTCGCTCCTGGTCTTTGGTTGCTATGATACACACACTCAGCTATCCAAATATTGAACAAATTAGCCGCTATAACTGAAGCCTCGAATGGCTTCATTTGACTGGGGCCGAGGGGTGACGTCACACACCCTTAGTCCACTTCCATATACAGTCCATGGTTTAAATCAGTAAGTGCAGAAAGTATCTTATACCCTACCTTTATATATTGAGTATTTTAAATGAGTGTACCATCTCCATCTCCGTATACATAATTAAGTCATAAACATCCTGGAGTTTATTTTATATTCACTTCTTCAATTGCACCCTTCATATTTCTCCCATATCCCCATAATTCGTACGGCTCCCTCCTATGTATTAACCATATCTGTCTCCGCTGTATGAAAAATCTGGTTGTTTTCTGGTGTTTTTGGTCATTATCGGCTCCTCATTTTTCACGTTTGGCGTTTGACAAAGAGAGAAGTGTTTTGAGGAGCAGATAGCGCTGAACAGAGATGCTACAGAGATGGTGTGAGATGGAGCAGCCTGTACGGTGATGGTAATTGCTTTTTAATGATTTATGACACAGAGGGGGTTAGTACTCCTCCTCACTGCGACGGGATACGCCATGTTTCACACAAGTTCATTTTTGTGCCCATTTTGACAGATTTGCTAAAAGCCTAAATATAAAGATGAGTTTGAGGATGCGTTCACTCTTGCACACACCAAATCTAACTGTGGATTTAACCAGGAACTAACTCTGGACTAGACCAGGACTAAACCAGGACTGAAGGACTAAACCCTCAAGTTTGGTTTATCAACAATGCAACATCTAATAGTTTCAAGTTACATAGTTTCATTATGTAATTTCTGATAGGGGTTTTGCTAAATACATGTCTCTATGGAGATTACTTGTTATTATTACCACTTCCTGTGATGCTCCACAGTATAGCATTAATATATTTATCTTACATCTACGTTATTAAATTGCAGCTTTTATTATGTTGAAAAACATGCATTCTCATTGTAAGCATGGTTGCCTCTCCACAGATCTAACCTGTAACTTAACCTGGTGGTGTCACCTCTTTGTCTGCATAAACACCTTTAAAGAACACGTATTGTGCTTGTGTGTACTATATCGTTATAATCAATGACACCTGTGGATCATTATGTTATCATTTGCACATTTTAAATTGCAATATTTATCTAAATAATCTAAAACGACTTAATAAAAGAAAAAGGTCCTCTGACTTCTGCGTTAGGAAACTGAGGTGCCCAATGGGAGCTGACATCGCTGTAAACGTCATCGAGAACGAAGTACGCACAGAGCAGTGGGCGTGTACCGGTGGTGGTGAAAACAAGAATTGATCGGCAATACGGCACATGAAAATAAGCGATTAAAGATTGCGCAAACATGCACAGATCACTCCAGATACAAGAGGTTAAATGAGCATAACATGGTTAAAAGCTTTGAAAAGTCGATTTTGCAGAGTAGGTCTGCTTTAACAGGTTGAAAATATTCATCTTGATTTGAGTAGTTTTGACTAATTTAAATGTGTTTCCTTATCAAACCTATATTAATGTCTTATTTTAATATATTGCTTCCTTTTTCAAAACAAATCATGTGAGAATATTGGGAAGTATTAATACATTGAATTCCTTGGTACATAAAACTGACAATACTTTGTAGTTTGTTATAATGTGTTTTGTCTCATCAAACACATACCTGGGGTTGTGTTTTGTTTTATTTACACATTTAACACCCAAACCCTGCCTATTTAAGCAGAGTTCACCCACTTTGTGATGTCATGTGGTAATACAGGAAGTGCTCCACTGTGTTTTTAAACTCCATACACCTTCACTACAATCATTTGGATAATTTTAGCCCTAGAATTGCCAATCTCTACTGAACTAAAGGTAAAAGGTAGCTTTTAACATGAAAACTGCAACTACATGACATCACAAGGCGGAAAAGAGCATTTTGAGCTTTGGAGATATATTCACTACATTAAATACTTTAGTAAATGCAGCTAGTTTAAAACCAGAGTAAATAATCTAGATATAAACACCATTTCTGAGTCTGTGTGTTTGGATCAGTATCAGTCCATGCAAATCCTTTAATCCTCTGTCATGACACTGGCTCTGACACTCTAGGGACTTTGGACCTGGTCTGGACTAAGACCCGGTCTGGAATGTTGGACCAGAGCCTGGACTAAAACCGGATCATTGCCAAGTTCAGCATATGGTCCACAGAGAGACAGGTGTGAAAGCAACAGGAGGTGGATGAGGAGGATATAGATAGTTTTAGAATAGAGCATTTGAAGCCTACTACTTCTACTACAGCCACTACTACTATTACTACTATGACAAGTACTATAACTACTACAACTGGTCAGTTTTTTTTAGGCAAGGAGAAGCAGCTCTACAACACTGTTTCCACTGCTTCCAATTCCACACACTGCCATAGGATTTGAGTATAACACTGATACACTCATCTGTTATTAGCAATTTATATTTTGTCAGTAGAAAACTCCCTCTCTCTCTCTATTCATTCCTCCTCTCTCCCTCTCGCTCCTTTTTCCTCTCTCTCCCTCTACCTCTCCCCACCTCTCTCTTTCAGTCATACTTTCTCTCTCCCCTCCATCTCTCCTCTTCCTCCTCCTCTCTTTTTTCTCCACTCCCTCTCCCTATTGCCCTCCCTCTTCCCCCATCTGTCTCTCTACTTTCCCTCGCTCCCCTCCCCTCTCTTTCTGTCCCTCTTTCTCTCCCCCCTCCATCTTTTCACCTTTCTCTCTCTCTCTTTCCCCTTCTCTCCCTCGCTCTCCCTCCTCTCTCTCTTTCACTCTCTTTGTTCCAGCCCGATCCTCTGCTGTTTTTGACTCAGCTTCAGACTCACACTGAGTGACTTTATAAATAAACTCCTCTGACACAGACGCTGCTCGCCTCACACATGATCTAGTCTGGCTGACTGCACCTCCTCTCTGTCTCTGTCTCATCTTTTTATTGTAATGTTTATGTTGTGGGCTATAGTCACATCACTCTTATTTCATGCATCAGGTAGTATAGGAACAAAATACATATCTTAAAACAACTACATTTAAGAGTATGCATCCTGTTTGGAGTCACTCTAACTTAAATGTATTAAAGGTAGAGCATGGACCTTTCTGGAGGTAGCACTTCACCATACTTGATGTTAAATCATGCTTCAGAACATCCCCCATGGAGATAGATAAGTTTTATGAAAAGAAGGAAGACTATAGCCAAGGAAATAGCATTTCCATGGAAACAAAATGGAGAAGGCTCTGCTCCAGGCAAAATAAGAGTCAGGTTTGTGGAGATGTAAGCCCACTCAGAGTAAGGATGCATGTTTTTGTACGTTTTTTCATTGCAATAAACACACACACACACAACCCCCCCCCCCAAAAAAAAACAAAAAAACAAAAAAACAAAACACTTTTATTTTACTTTTTTTTTTGGCAAAAAAGTTACATACTGTGGCTTTAAGTTGGTAATTTTTTTAATTATTAATTTTATATTTACATCTATCTCACTGAGCATTACTGAACTGGGCAAAGTTACAGGTCGGATCTGGGGAGAGGTGACCCTATGCACAGAAATAATGTATATCTTTCCAATGTATTTAAAAGTAATCACAACATCAGTAATTAAATAAATACTAGATACAGACCTAATATCATATTGTGGAACATTGCAAAGCAAGTGGCAGACTCCTGACTAGAAAAGTTACACAGTGCACCTTTAAGAATTTTACCATGAAAATTGTCCTTTTTTTGCAGTGTATGCCAATGAAAAAACTGACCTTCCCCCCAACAAAAAAAACCAAAAAATTCTACTGTGTACCAAATAAAAAAACGTCCCCCCCCCCCAAAAAAAAAAACAAAAAACACCATATCAGTTTCCCTGAGGTTTCTATTTTCTAGAGAGCTGGAGGTGATCAATAGTTTCCGACGCTGGTGCATAAACATCCACGAACAGAACTATTTTTTCCCAGGCGCCTTAAAAGCCTCATAAATCTCCCGAGTGCACCCAGACACAGAAATAATGAACATTTTATCAAAGGCGATCGCTTTATGTCCAGAACTTTCTGAAATGGAGCTGGAAAAGCACAGAAAGTTTGGGTTCGGTCGTTTAAATCGTCTTTAGCTGTGGGAGGCTGGCACACTTAGCATTAAGCGTCTCATTGGACTGTACAGCCCCCCATAGAGCCAATATGAGGAGATCTGTCTTTAAATGAATTCCAAACACTCCCAGTCAGACATTTATGACTGCTCATAAGACCTATATATTTTCCTACTTCAAGGCAAAATTTCTTATTCCATAGAAGTAACCCAGGGATAAAATAGAGATGTAAATGTACAACTAAACCAGGATTTAAAACTGCAAAAAAACAACAACAAAAAAACCCCCAAAAACCTGCAAATGAAAACTGCAAATAAAAAAAAAATACATTTTATATTTAATTAAATTTAAGAAGATCAAGATAAAAATGAATCCAGGCCATGTGCTGTTTCCACATGGTTGTCAGCACCTTTTTCTTTGTAATTATTTAATGCTGATCCAGAGCTGATAATTTAAATGATAATTCAAATACAAATTTTTCACATAAAAAATATTTAAATAGGGTCAGCATTTAGAGCAAAAATGTCTCTGATTGGACAAAAATGTGTGACCCTGGCAGTAGCTTGCTTATGGTTCTTATCAAACAAAATCTATTTTAGAAGTAGACAAATAGCTGCTTACAATACACAGAAACAAAAGTGAGGTATAGGGTAACAGTCTAAGTTTTATTAATATATACATCTAAGTTTAAAGCAGGGCTATACTGTAGAAAGTTGTGTTATCTTGGGTCATTGCAAGCTTCCTTAGCTCCAGGAGGCTCTTTACATAAAAAGTGTCTGAGTCTGTATTAGACTGTTGGCCCCCCGCTGAGGCCCTCAGACTTCATAATGAGACGTGATTCAAATGGATTCAAAGCACTCCTAACCATGCACAGATCATCTAAGCCACTGTAATAATGACACTGCACTGTAAAATCAGCTACAGCAAGGGAAATAAAGAATGCTTATAATGGTATCTTTATAAAGACTATCAGATCAAATCCTAATGTTTAATGCCATACTGTGGAATATTCTAGGCAAAGCAATAACATCACTATGGGAACAGAACAGTGGAGAACCCTCAATCAGAAAAGTGACACAGTACAGCAAGTCAGAAATCTCATGTAATAAGGTAATAAGATAAATACAGTAGTTGCTATAAATAATTCCTGACAAAACAAAATTATTTAACATTCCAAGTTATTCTGACTGATGCATGGTTATTTTTTGTGGTCATGGTTTGACCCAAAACTTCTCTCTTTTAAAAGTTCCATATTACACAAATTTTAAATCCACTCGTGAGCTTTAAGCCATGTTATATTGCTGGTACCTCCTCAAAAACAGACCTAACAATGAAACAAACAACACACAGCTCCAGGTATGTTTGTGATGAGGAAACAACATTATATCATAGATCAGAGCATAGTGTAATATGGGCCCTTTAAAAGTGCACTATGTAACTTTTCTGGGGGTTTATCTCCATGGAGACATCATTGCTTTGCCTAGAATGTTCCACCTGCATTTTGCATATCTATATAGCCTCTATTTAACTATTTTTATTGCTCAAAAATACCTTGAAAACATGCATGCATTATAACTGTGGCGTATTTGTCTGTATGGAGATGGAGTAGTTCAAAGCCATACTGTGGAACTTTCTTGGCAAAGCAATGACATCTCCCCAAAGAAGACAAGTGGGTGGCAAATTCTACACCAGAAAATTTAGTCAATCTTTACCCTAAAGCAGGACTAAGCAAGGATCCACCTAGGTTACAAAAACTGAAAAACAGTAATGTAGGAAAGCAAGAAAGACTTCTCCAAGCAGATATCAGGTTTGTGCTGCGGTGAAAGTCTGAATAAACAGGCCTTATATATCTCTGTGGTCTGTCTGAGGAGTCGTGGGATGGCACTTTTATGTTTCAGAGCCACTCTCTCACTCTTTTAGCGTTTATTTTTGTGTTTGGTGAAGCCTGGCGTGTTTAAAGACAATACAATTGAATGAATGGTTTGTTTGGGAGGAAGTAGGAATATCTCAAGTTGTTTTTAAGGATAAATAGCGGGATTTATGCATATCGGTTTGATATGGCGGAGCTTCTTGCCGAAAAACACAACTAAAGTATGTTCTGGCTGGGCCTCGAAGTTTAATTACTGGACAGCACAGGACTGAAAATTAAAAGTATTTTTTTATGATTGTTTGAGACCTGCTGAAAAGGCTGAGGGGTTTATTTTTAACACATTTAACAGGTAGTAAAAAAAAACCCAACTGATTCAAGTGTTTCTGTTGAACAAAATTCAGCACAAATCTTTATCAAAATCAATACATTTGAAACTTTATAAGACCTCAAAATCTGTTAAATACTTCTATGTTTTACTCTTTAAGTACATTTTTAAACAGGTACTTTAATACTTTTACTCAAGTAGATTTTTTCATGTGATACTTTTACTTGTTTTTTGCTTCAGTATCTGTACTGTTACTTCAGTAACAAAACTGAGTTCTTACACCATTGGAGGTTAGAACTTGTCCTACAAGCACATCCTGCTAGTCTCCATGGAAATAGAAGTTAAATACCAAACCATAGACATGTATATATAAATGGACATATCTAACCTGCTAGCCAACACATTCCAAATAGGTGAGCATGGGCGCGCTTCTGGCTCCATCAACTCTCATCCCTCTCTCACCGCAAGTACTGCTGTTAGGCTCGTGATTTTGGTCTTAAAATGTTCATATTAGCCCACTCTACACGTTCCTGGTATTTTTATTTCAATATTGTGTACATAAATTAAGATATGAACATTAATAACAGATAACAGATTAATAACAAGGCACCCCTTCTTTCCCCGAAGTCGCTCCCGCTAGCGTTAGCAACAGGTTTAATTGACAGCATTGCTAAGTACCGGCTCCCTGCTAAACCAGCGGTGCGGGCAGGAAGGGCCGTTACCTTCAACAGCCTCACTCCGGATTGGCTCTTTGGCATTCCAACCACGAGTATCTAAACAACTAAATATGGAACTCTGCTCCAAATTCGCCCCTATAACTGCTAGCCTCGATGAGATTCATTTGACTGGAGCCGAACACTATGGGTGACATCACAGTCCTTTCTTTATACAGTCTTTGTGCCAAACTGTGGAATATTTCAGGCAAGGCAATAACATCTCCATGAATACAAGCAAGTGGTTATAGGATAATGCTTTTTAACACTCTCAAATACACTGTGCAAAGGATACAAAATTAAACAAAAATATTTCATTTGAGTACAAGTTGGCCACTCCATATTTAAGTTTTGTATTCAAACTCATCTGCACAATAATACAGGCGGGAATGACCTGTTTTATTCCCGCTTGTATTATTGTGCAGATGAGTTTCATTAGAGATTCTCATTAGATTCTGCAGCAGAACAGCACAAACTGTCCTCATCATTAATTTACACTGTTTAAACAATGTAAACAACATGTAACAGCAGCAAAAACAAATGGAGCAAGTACTTTTTGTAAAATCTCATGAATGTTGCATGAATATAAAAACTAGGCCAATAAATGTTGTGTTTACATATTACTACATAATAATTACTACTGTTCCAAGTGGGTTTTAGAGCACAGTTGTATGGTGTTAGATTTCACCATTATCAAACCTGGCTATAGTGAATCCTTGAGTAATATATTGAACATTGCAACAGTATTCTTACAGTCAGGTGTTATGTTCTTACTTTGGTAGCAGCCCAAGTAAGAAGAATACTTTTGTGAAGAATACTTTAAAAATGTATTTAGTTACAGAATACTGAATACCTGCATTAAATTGTATTTTGTATCGCATTCCGATACATGGTCCAATCAGAGTACTGTATTCTGAATATTTCGAATACTTTTACATTGAGTTACATATAAATTATAGTGAAAACATGCAACATAAGATTAAAAATATCATGTTTCACAGTTTGTTATGCATTTGCTATTACTAATTGAAGAAGGTTATACAGTTATACAGCTGATATTATTACTGAATAGTACAATTACAGTTTCGGAAAAACTTTTTTACACAGTAGTGATAGTTCTGATAGCATTGCCATGTGAGTGGTGTGTGCCTATTTAAGCTTACATATATTACTAATAATATGAAATTTAAAACAACAACATTACTTAGTTGAAAATATGATTATTTTACTTAAATAAAAAAAACAAAAAAAAAATCCTAAGCAGAAGGCTCCACCAATGATTAGAAAGGCTAATAGGCTTAGTTCTATGGGAGAAAGAAGATGAAAGACTTTTCCTTAAAATGATAGTAAACACAATAATTTAAATCATTATTAGATAGGAGACATATGGCATTAACCAAAATATGGACCTGTGTCTAAAGTGCATTTTTCAACATATGGTTTGTACAATTCGAAGGCTGATAACTGTTTTACCACTGAAACTCAGAAAAGCCTCCCACACCAAAATATATAGCTTAGATATAGAACTTTTCAAAAATCACTGATCACTCTTGCCAACAGAGTGATACTGAAATTTTGTCTGGCTCATGGACTAGTGTCTTCCATTACTGTCTAGGATTTATAACCTTTTTTCCATAATCGTCTTTGGACACACTCACAAAAAGTCCCCACCGTTTTTAGGCCTATTGCTTTTGCAACAATGAGTGAATGTTGCAGGCTGCCCCCTGCCGGGACTCCAGTATCCTAGCAACCCATGCTGTAGGCATGGGATATGCATATTTCTTCTTGCTAACATGTCATCGTCAAAACTGAGTCAATGGGCAAAGGTAGCGTGAAGCGCTCATGTCCCCCAAACACACTCCAGGCATCGAGCCCTATCCAAGCACCCATGCCGCAGGCATGGGACATATTTATTACTGCTAAAATGAATGGAAATCAATAGGAGCTCAATGGGCGACCCCGACGTCATTTGACATTGACCCCACGGTGACGTGGGGAAAGTTGAGAGCTTTCAAAAAACGTATAATATGTCATTCTAATGTCAACAGATATATTGTTTTTGCTAAAAATATTGTTATTATTAGCAAAAATAATATATTGCCCTATAGGGCCTATTGCTTTCACAACGATAAGTGATAAGTTGTGCGCGAAGCAATCAATAAAGTCAATCGGACCCATGCCGTTTTTTGCAATGTGTTGCCATGGTGATGCACTAAATTGCCCATGTTATCCTAATGGGATCCCAAAATTTCCCATTCATGAGAAAAATATTAGTCTCATGGAATAATGTGAAATTTGGCACAATGACTCTTCACGTCATCCTGATCAAAAAAGTAAATTGGACCCATGTCATATCTTTTACTGGGTTGCCATGGCAATGCGCGAAAGAGCCCATGTTCTCCTAATGGGAAAATTTCCAAATTTTCCTACATTTCGAAGTCTTATAACAACATATTAGCTTAACTGAAGAATGTGCAATTTCGCACAGTGACTCTTCAGGTCATCCCCGTCAAAAAAAGTCCGAGGGGCCAAGTTTTATTTTGCATGGTGTTGCCGTGGCGATGCCCCAAAAACCCATATTATTCCATTTTAGTGCATCAGCGCTTCCAATGTCTTTTGACTTTCTTTACTGAAAAGTACAGTCCAAAGTCCGCTATAAAACACAGGCAAGCGGCATGTTAGCGCCACCCATAGGGAGTGCTGGGTCAGCCGAGTGCGAAGCGCGGCCCGTGAGGGCCATTCAATGCCGCTTGCGGCTTTAATTAGGCCCGAGCCCCTACAGGGCGTAGGGCCTATTGCTTTCGCGAAGCGCACAACTTTGTCTGAAGTCGCCCCCTGCCTGGACTCCAGTATCTAGTATCCTTCACCCATTGATTCAATGTTGTCAAAGGTAGCGCGAAGCGCTCATGTCCCCCAAACACACTCCTGGCATCGAGCCCTATCCAAGCACCCATGCCACAGGCATGGGCCATATTTATTACTGCTAAAATGAATGAAAATCAATGGGAGCGACCCTGACGTCACGGTGACACGTGACTTTGACCCCACGGTGACGTGGGGAAGGTCAAGAGCTTTCAAAAAACGTATAATGTCATTGTAATATTTTCGGATATATTGTTTTTGCTAAAAATATTATTATTTTTTAGGCCCAAGCCCCTACAGGGCCTAGGTCCTATTGCTTTTGCAACGATGAATATATGGGCTTCACGCGCAACTTCGTCTGGAGTATTTGTTCTTGCTAGCATGTCATCGTCAACATTGAGTCAATGGGCTTCTAATGTCTTTTGACTTTGTTTAGTCACAAGTACAGCCAAAAGCCGCAAATAAAACAGAGACAAGTGGTGCGTTAGCGCCACCCTCAGGGAGTGTCGGGTCGGCGGAGTGCGAAGCGCGGCCCGCAAGGGCCGTTCGATGCCGCTTGCGGCTTTGATCTTCTATTCTTTCTTCTGCGCTTTGAGCAGGAATTTGACCCCCTAAACATATTCAAAAACTCACCAGGTCTGCCGAAAAATTTATTTTTTTATATGTTGCATAAATGGGCATAAAAAAATGGCACGACAGTGCCACCTACAAAAGTCAAAATACATTGCGTCAATAGGAGATGTCTTGATGTCAACTTTGTCGTAGAGCCACAAAATTCGGTACACGCGTTTGTCAAGTAATGCCAAACAAAAAATATTATTATGGCCATGCCCCCTGACAAACCGAAAGCCATCTTGGATTGAAAATTCTGAAATGCCGACTCATTTTCGCTCACGTCGAATTTTAATCAACTCCTCTGAGGGGGCTTCACCGGCAGGGCTGAAAATCACTGTACATCATCTAGACAAGTGGGGCATCAAAAGTTATCCAATTTATTGTCTCAGGTCGGCCGAGTGCGAAGCACGGCCCCTGAGGGCCGTTCGATGCCGCTTGCGGCTCTAATTTGTTTATTCTTTCTCCTGCACATTGAGCAAGAATTTGACCCCCTGAACATATTTGAAAACTCACCAAATTTTGCCCAAAATTCAGGTCTGCTGAAAAATTTATTTTTTTATATGTTGCAAAATTGGGCATAAAAAAAATGGCGCGTGGAGCATCAAAAGTTATCCAATTTATGTTGATGTCTATCACGGTTTGTGTGTGGCGAAGCTACAAAATTCCATTAGAATTTTTGCAATTTTCAAATGTCAAAATTTGCTCCCGTTTACGCATACAAAGTCCAATTGGGCTCAAATTCGAATCACTTGTAAAACTTTCTTGCCTAAACGTACTCATTGTGAAAGAAACAAAATTGGCGCAATAGCGCACCCTACAGAATAACTAATATATTTGTATGCAGGGCCGAAAATTTTGTTTTCCCAAATCTTACGAAATTTCACACAAAATTCCATTTTGTCATCCCAGTCAATAAAGTCAAGCAGACCCATGTCATTTTTGGCACTGTGTTGCCATGGCGATGCGCGAAAGCACCCATGTTATCCTAGTGGGAGTGATCCCAAAATTTCCAATTCATGAGAAAAATATTAGTATCATGGAATAATGTGAAATTTGGCACAATGACTCTTCATGTCATCCCCATCTAAAAAGTCAATTGGACCCATGTCATATCTTTCACTGGGTTGCCATGGCGATGCGCAGAAGAGCTCATGTACTCCTAATTGGAAAATTTACGTAATTTTCGTACATTTCAAAGTCTAACAACTTATTAGCTTCACTGAAGAACATGAAATTTGGCACAGTGACACTTCAGGTCATCCCCATCAAAAAAGTCCGAGGGGCCAAGTTTGTATTTTGCACTGCGTGAGTGGCGAGGGCCAACAAGGAAGGATGAAGGGAGAAAGAGAGAGTGAAAGAAAGGCAAAGAGAAAGAGGGAGAGAGAGGAGAGTGAAAGAGAGAGAAAGAGAGAGGGGGAGAGGAGAGAGCAGCAGAGAGGGAGAGAGAGGGAGAGAAGAGTTATGTAAAAAGATGGAGGGGGAGAGGAGAGAGAGGGGAGAGAGAGAGAGACAGAAAGAGAGAGTTGCTTTTGCTTGGTTTGCTGTATTATAGAGGCAATCATGACAGGTCGATCTGTGCTAATGACCAATCAGCTCCTTGGTTTGCTCCTCTGAATGCTCTGTAAATGAAACACTGGTACCACTGTTGTTTTAACACACACAAACCTACACAGACACAGGGAGAACATGCAAACTCTGCACATTAAGATCCCCTGTTTAGGAGTCAAACCAGGACCTTCTTGCTGTGAGGCGCGAAGATCCTTCTGGTGCTTTAGCCCAAGAGGGTCTGGGGACAGACATCCACCCAGAGGACCCTCCTCGCAGACCTCCACCAGGGTTCTCCTTCACCGACATGTCCCTCATCATTATTCATTAATTTACATTATAAACCGATTTAGTTAAACTTTCCAAAACTCATTTCAAATTGTTTAGAGCGAAGCACTTCAAAGACATTTAATCACCAGCGGATTTCAGTTTTAGTTTGAAATTAACGCAGCTCTGCTCTACTTGCATAGGGAAATTTGTGGTTTAAAACACAAACAAATAATATAACAAATAATATAAATATAATATAAAAAATAGATATTTAACAACATAAGCCTACATATACAAGGGCGTTATAGCGTAGCCATATTAGATGTAGTTTGTCCGTTAATGTGTTGTCGTAGGCCCTGTGTCTTGTTAAGATTATAGAGTGTATACAGAAGAATAAGCACAAATCTGCAATGGGTAAGGTTAGGAAAAGGTTTTGGGCTTATCTTTAATGTAAAACAATGTTAACTTTTATAGATTTACATTGAAAACAGCAGTCAGGAAACAGTGGACTTTGGTGGTCTTTTGGTATTGCTGCTGTTTGTTTACTTTTAGGTACCTGTGGCTGGAGGTAAGCCACATGAGGGTCCTCTGGGTGGAGGTCTGCAGCCAGATCCCTCTCCTTAAGCCTCTTGGCCCCTTATCAGTCAGAAAATATGCTAAGGAACCTCTATCCTCCGCCACCATGACATCCCAATTAAATTCACTTCAAATAAAGTATTTAGCAACATTTAAATGAAGATTAGTAGATTAATATTTCTTTCCACCACAAACCTTAAATGTTTAGGATTGAGAAAATGTATTTAAAGAGCATGAAATGCAAAATGTATTTCTTTGAGTTTTCTAACGTTCCCTCATCAAAAACATTCCTGAAGAGTTTTTTTTAGATGTCATCCATGAATGTTTCAGTCATTTTCTGATCTCTCCTGGGCCCTATTCAAACCTTCCTTATCTTAGCTGTAAGACTGTGTGCAATGCTCAGTCCACAAGCCTATATCACCTATGCTCCCACACAACAATTCTCCATAAATATACAAACGCATGATACAAAAACATACATTACAGCTCCACAAACCTGATGTGATGTGCAGTAGTTTCATTAGTGTTATGCACACCGATTGTGTTGTGATAGCGCTCTGAAGGGGGAGTGACTTTGCTTGGGAAGCAAACATAAAACATGTCAATATGTTGTTTTCGGCAAATATAGCATTTTCAGAACAATAAAAGGTAACATGGTGGTCTAAATATATTATGTGTTAGCAGTTAATACCCCACAGCAGTAAAATCCTTTTTTTTGCTCCAAAACACCCCAAATGACCCAGGGACACCCAAGGTCATTCTCCTTAGGGGCGAGAATCCTGTTGCACCAAACTCTACTTTACACTGGCAGTGCTTCAAACATTTGTGAATTCTTTGGATATTTCTTTGAGGTGAGGAGACAAGAGAGCAGTTTTTTTTTGCTTAGCTTGCCGCATTAAAAAGACAATCAGGACAGATTGATCAGCGCTAATGTCCAATATGCTAGCTCCTCTGATGTCTGTAAACGTCGATAGGGCCCTTCAGGGAGAGGCTGCCCAGGATTGGCCTCTGTTCTTGGGTCAAACTCGTCGTGTTGAGACGAGACCTCCACAGCTTGTCAATACAGCACCGCACTGTGAATACTCATTAAACATGCTAATGTGCCAACTGTGACATCGGCTAAACAGTTTTGTACACATGAGAAGTGACTATTGATTAGTTCTAATCATTATTGGAAGTTTCTATATTGAGGGCTGTTAAATTCTTAATTGTTTTCATAGCATTGTTTACAAAATAGTAGTGACTCGAATTGGCTTGAATTGTTTGGCACCTTAAAGTGGGACGAAACACAAAGTAAAGTCCGCCCACAACCACTTTTCAAATAGAGCTGCTAAACTGGGCAGTACCTCAAGAACTACAGAAGAGAGTGAGAGAGGAGGAGGGATGGGGTCTGGACATATGAGGAACAGTATGATTGGTGTAATAGGGATCCACACGTCATACTCCGCCCCTGCAGCCAGGTGTTTGTAATCAGAAACACCTGGCTTTAATCAGGGCAGTCTTGCATGACGTCACATAGTACTTGAAATTGCAGAGGCCACTGGAGACAACTCACACTTTTTTTTTTTTCACTGTTTTTGAACATAAAGCTGTAAATTACACAAAAATTGCCAAATAAGCACTAGGAACAGTAGGCTCCTATTAAAATTGAAACATTTGATTTAATGTTTAGTTCCACTTTAAGACAGAAGAAGTCGCTTTAAATGCTGATTAATGCAGAATTGTTTTGCTATTTTTGTTTGAAAATACAGAAAAAAAAAAAAAAAAATCTCTTGAAACTACAAAAGTTACCGTTGCCAACACACTATGACAAATTCAAAAACAACAGAAACTCAACTTATTTTGTACTGCCCCAACTAGTGCTTGTGGCAACTTTTGGGAAAATCAAAATGTGAAAAAACAAAACAAAAAGCAATTGCCATTACAGTTACATTTGCGATTAACATTTTAAAACAAATTCCCTTAAATTCAAAATAAATAAAAAAACACCCAGGAGCAATAATATTAGAGAGAAGATCAAAATCTGAACTGTTTCAGAAGAGGTTTGTAGAGGTCTAAACTACAGGGTTAGCAGCTTTTACACAGAATAAGACCCCATGGAGACACATTTAGTTATCAGCAAAGAACAATACATTCATTGCAGTTTTTGCAATTTGCTAATCAGGGCCATTCAAAATTTGATTGATACTTGTGGTTAATCCTGTAGCACTAGTTGTAACAAAATAATTTTCCTTACATATATTTGAGCATTGGCCAAAACCCAGCTCAATGACACTTTTAGCCTTAGCTTTAGCCTCATCACTGTAATGTAATGGTGCAGAAAAGGCCTCTGCTCATGTATGGGACTACACCAGGCCCTCCCCTGTGAACGTGTAAATCAGGCTAGCATTAGTCACGGCCGACAGGAGCGGCTGTGGAGGCTAGCTGAGGGTTAGCATGTGAAGCTAACGAGGCTAAGCTAACAAGGCTAATGAGGAGCAGATCTGTGACACCAGGGCACAGAGAACAGGAGCTTAATGCTGCACTAAACAACAGGGTAATGTATTCGGGAAAGAGAAACATGGGAACAACACAACTGACATGCAACCGCTAAAGGAAAGACATCATTTAGATCAAAATTAGGAGTTTAATCAAGAACTACACCAACACAAAACCAGGATTTAAAATTGAACCACACATAAAATGACATCTAAATATCAAATGTGATACTCAAAGCTGTACTCATATAGCTTCTTTCATTAAAGTGAGGCCTAAACACCTAAACTCTGCCCACATCCACATTTCAAACAGACCTGATAAACTGGGCAGTACCTGGAGGAGTAAAGGGGAGAGGTCTGGACATATGAGGAGAAGTGTGATTGGTCTGATATGTATCCACACTTCAAACTCTGCCCATGCAGCCAGGTGTTTGTAATCAGAAACACCTGGCTGTAATCAAGGCCGTCCTGTGTGATGTCACGTAATACTTGAAATTGCAGTGGTCATTGGAGGCAGTACCCCCTCTATTTTTAGCTGTTTATGAACACAAAGCTGCAAATGTATCTAGTTTGTTCTAAAATTTGCCTTGGAACAGTAGACAATGCTATTAAAACACCATAAACACAGTTTAGTAGCAAAAAATATTGTTTTTGTGTTTAGCTCCACTTTAACTCTCCTCTTGGTGAGCAGTACTGTAGCCACAGCTGCCCTGAGACTAAAAGAGATGAGACAGGCTGCCAATCTATGCACATTTCACACCAGCAGTGAAAAATACCTCAAACTGGACTAAAACATGTCCAAAAAGCACTTGCAGGTCGAAACCATCTTAGCTTAGTGGTGTTCATCCACTCACCTGAAGGTTGGAGATTTGAATCCCATACCGTCAATGCATAGCTACTGTTGTTGTGGCCTTGGGCAAGACACACATTCAGAGCCATGATCTTGGTTGAGAGTTCGAAGATTAGCCATTATATTGCGTTATGATTTAAAGTGCACTGTGTAACTTTTCTTGTCTCTACAGATGTCACTGCTTTGCTTAGCATGTGTAATAAATTGGCATTAAACTTATCTATCTCCGTGGAGATGAGCCAGTGAAGCCACAAGGCCAAGTTACAAGTCAGATCTGTGGAGAGGTGACCATACCCATACTAAGAATGGATGTTTTTTAGTGTACTTCTATGAAAAAAAAAATAGGAATTGACTAAATGCATGAATCACAGGCAAAGCAATCACATCTCCATGGAGACAAGGAGAACTACAAACCAGAAAAATTACATAGTGCACCTTTAAATTTAAATTTTATTATAAAAATGGGGACTACTAAACTTACTTGAGAAAATTGAAATGCATAAAATCATGAGTTCTTGTGCACTACATTTGATCTTGTCTGACACCAAACATCCGTCAAACATTTCCAAATAACATTATTTCATTCATATGTTTACAGTAAGCATTTTTGCAACTGCAACTCAATTGTGCCCGAAGTGAAAGCATCAGAATCATTCTGTTTCTTCAGATGTATTCTGATCTAATATATTCTCCATTGCCAGTGTTGGGAAGAATACTTTGGTAGTGTATTTAGTTACAGATTTTAAAAAAATTGCCTTGCCACAGATCTGACCAGTAACTTGACCTGTTGTTGTCATCTGTTGGACATATACGTTTAAAGGGCCCATATTACACTATTGTCTGATGTTATAATGTTGTTTTCCTTATCACAAACACACCTAGAGTTGTGTTCTGTTTCATTCACACATGTTTAACCCTGCATATTTAGGCTGAGTTCTTCTCTCAAACAGAAAAAATCTGTTCTGCATATTTAGGCTGAGTTCTTCTCTCAAACAGAAAACACTCTGTTCAACCTTGTGATGTCATGTGATAATACAGGAAGTGCTCCACTGCATACTCTTTCATTAGAATCATTTGGATAATTTCAGCCCTTTAATTGCCAATCCCTACCTAACAAAAAGTAGTTGTTAACATGAAAACTACCGCTATATTGCTTCATAACATCACAAGGTAGAACAGAGAATTTTGAGCTTTGGAGATGTAGACAGACTAACAATAAAGGAATACTCAAATGTGTGAATGAAACAAAACACAACTTTGGGCATGTTTTAGATGAGTTTACAGCATTGTAACATGGCTAAAAGCTCAAAAGAGTCAATTTGGCATAATATGGGACCTTTAACAATATACTGTGGAACCTAGCTATCAATAAATGCGATACATTTCGATTTCATTGCAATTAATCTTGCAGTCTTAATTCTGAATACGTATTTTTGTTACATGTTTTTAGCTTAGTTACTTTCCAACCCTGTTCATTGCCCTCCTCTGCAGTGCACTAGGCTTGGATCTTAAATGTGAGTTATATCAGAATCCTGTTGGCTGTGATTGCGCTGACAGGGCACTTTGAGAGAGGCTTGGCTCCAAATGCAGGTAACTTTAGCTCAGATACAACTGTACTCTGCTCTATATGGACCACGGCAGGAATAGAACAAGGACATGTGCTCGTACTCCCTTTTACACTGATAAATTCAACTTAAAGGCACTGTATGTAAGATTTTGATTTTAAATGCACTTACCTTATGCATTCTCAATATCCTATTTCAGAAACCAGAGCGAAGTTTTGCTGCCACATTAAGGCTAACAACAACTAACATGCTAACACGCACTTACTGATTATTGGACAATAAGTCCATTTTATAATTACATGTAGACTGTACACAGCAGACTTATTTTGACCTCAACAGCTGTTTATACAATATATCTGTACAGGGGCAAGACAGCCTTGCACAACAAGATGGATTCTCATGATATTTATGAATTCACACTCATGAGAATCCATCTTGACTTACTCTTGCTGTAAGGTTCAAATTCATCCAGCAGCTGGTGAACCAATGACAGAACAGCATTGAGATTTGGGTGGAGCCAAAGGTGGAGGGCCAAATGAACCAACACAACCATGGCGACGCTGAAAGATGTACGCCTATTTTAGTGAAAATACAGACTATTTAATGTGTGAAAAATGCAGAGGGAAGCACTTTGTGCATTTGTGGACGGAGAAGATGTCTGTGCTTTTCTCTCAACTGGATGTAATAAAAGTTTGATTTTTCGGATTGTTTGGCTATTGTGACACTTCATCATCATGTTCCGCTTTTCCCGATCTCTTTCAGCGAAAGTCATCCCAGACTGATAAATGTATAGAGCTCAATTCAGAGTGCTACACATATCAATCTAGCCTGAGCCAGGTTAGACAAAATTTGCTCAGGTAGGAAAAATTTAGATACAGGATTAAACATTTTGACAAACAATTTAAACTAGTTATGCTGAACAAAACAGTTTTTGTCGCTAATAATCTGCTAACACATTTAATTTATATATTCAAATACAAAGAAAAAGAAAAGGAAAAAGGAGGACACACACACACACTAATTGGAAGGTTGCTAGTTTGAGCCTGACCACTTATTACTGTTGTGCTCTTGGGCAATGCATTGTCATCTGTCCTGCTGGTGTATGCAGTAAATATATGTACAGATTTGACAGGGAGGCCACTGGCACAGAATGAATGCCATATCTCAGCCAATTTGCCCCAGGGCAGCTTTGGAAATAACACTGAATCTGATTGTGAGACGGCTTTATCTGTATATGAGGATCTGGTAAAAGACTAACAAATATGTCTGTTATTATACTTGCAATGTAAGGCAGCCTATCAATCTTGTTTTGAGTAGTTTTGACTAGTTTAGAATGGAATAAAATAAACCAATGTGTTTCTACTGGAGGGTCCATCTCTTGTCTCTATCAACTTTTTTGCACAATGTCTGCCAAATTGACTTGTCTCCAGGGTGATGTTGTTGCTTTATTGCCTGGAATGTTCCACAGTCTGGCATGAAACTGTGCATTTATTCAATTACAGTTTTTTTATTGCCAAGAAGACACATTTTTAACGTGAGAGGGCTCGCTTCTCCACAGATCTGTCCTGCTTGTCTTCACGGACAATAACTGTGAAGCACTCTAGGCAAAGCAATAATATCTCCCTGGAGACAAGAAGATGTGGTGGACTTTACACCAGAAAAGCTACTTTAACTAAAATGTACCTTATTTTGAGTGAATTAAATCATATTGACATTATCTGTCTATCTGTCCATCTATCTATACATTTTCATCTTTGCAATGTACAGCCTTATAAAAAAAACTAACTCTATTCTGTACTCTCCGTTTAATCTTACATTAGATTTGCTGACAGTCTAAACAGTGCAGTCTGGAGAGAGGAGGTTTTGTTTGAGCAGAGCATTATTCCTGGAGCTCTGGAGGTCCAACCGTCTGCGTGAGTATCTGTGAAGGCTGATCAAAGCTGCTCTGAGCCCTGCTTTAGCTCCCTCTTGTTTTTAGTCCATTCAAACAAACTGAACTCACCACACAAATACTATAATCCAGGAGCAGGCGTAGGGATTATGTGGGACTAACAGCTCTGAATACTTCTACGGATGTGTTTTTGAGCATTTAAAGGTCCTATATTGTACTGCTGACTTAAACTATTGTAAGGCTGCTTCTTAAAGGCGCTACACCTGATTTTTACTATTTTAAAAATGTGAAAAACAGAACTAGTTAATTTTAAACAGTTTGCCTTTGTTCAAAGATTTTACTCACTTTTCCAATGCATTCCTAGCATCTTAATTATTCACCTTGATGAGTTTATAATTGATTCATCTTATAGAGGCCAGAGAGGAGTTTTGCCATAACAGTAATGCTAATAATAACTAGCATGCTAACAGTATACCAGTATTATTTCCTGGTTTGCGGACAATAAAATGCTTTATAATTAGATGCAGACAGCACACAGCAGTCTCATTTTGACTTCAAGTATAAGTATATACTAATTAGAATACTAATTTTACTTTAATAATCAAAAACTGGAGCTGTGTTTTGTTTCATTCTCTCAGGTTTAAGTAATCCTTGTATTTAGCCTGTCTCCCTCTCCAGAGTTTAAAACGCTTGACTCCACCTCATGACATCATCTGAGGGTAATCCAAGGTGTGTTCCTCTGTGTTTTTAAAGTCCAAGAACCATCACCAGATTTACCCTGATTATTTCTGTGCTGCTGACTAAATGTATTGCTATAGCAGCTATTTTTTTCATTAATTTGATAGCATGATTTAACTGCCAGTAGGAGGGTTTTTGCTTCTGCTTAAAACATAGACTGTATATATAAATGGACATATCTAACCTGCTAGCTGCCGCGTTTCAAATAGGAAGTGAGCATGGGTGAGCTTCCGGCTCCATCGACTCAGCTCCAGTTTACTTTCTATTGAAAAACTGTCGCTTCTCTCTCTCCGTAACTGCTACTGTCAGGCTCATCATTTTGGTTGATTAAAATGTTCGTATTAACCCACTTTACATGATCCTGGTATTTTTATTTTGCTATTGTGTCCATGAATCAACATATGAACATTAGCAGACAAATCAGGTGCCTTCTTTCCGTTAGCAACACGTTTGATTGACAGCACCGCTAAGCACCCGCTCTCTGCTAAACCAGCGGTGCGGACGGAAAGAGGCGTTATCTTAAACAGCCTCGTTGTGAAATGTCTCTTTGGTTGCTATGATACTTGTAGTCGGAATTCCAAAAATGGAACTTGGCTCCAAATTGGCCCATGTAACTGCTAGCGTCAACGAGCTTCATTTGGCTGGAGCTGAACACTATGGTTGACGTAACACTCACTTTGTCCACGTCTTTATACAGTCTATGGCTTTTTAAAAACTGATTATAATTTGGAATGATGAAAACAGTGGGCCTATAAGGTTCTAATAAACATAATAATTAATGTAAACATGTTAACTATTTTGGTAGTTTACATGAGGTGTGCCACTTGGGGGTGGCTCCTTGTGCTGCCTTTGGCCCCCAGGCCACCTGCTGAATAACCTGCTTTTAAGGCATTAGACGTTATCATTTTTATTAATCTGAAATGTATCCAACATCCACACGTTTCTTTACAAAAACACCTATCAGCTGTTCCACTTCCTGTTTAAACATATCAGATATGTTATAATGAAGGAAGATGATTTTTAAATGCCATCAATTGCACTGCGATGGCAAAGTCAGAACAATATTTTAAAACAGTTCAAATGAATTCTGTAATTGCTTTGGATGCTCATGTCACTTTAAAATCTTCATGCTTTATTAACAAATAATTAGCAGATCAATCAATGTTTAATTAAATCAGTAACATATTTTTAGTTAT